>VMDO01003731.1:47731-137901 GCA_007922755.1 Pedetes capensis | reverse complement strand
CCTTCCTTCCTCCCTTCCTCTCTCCCTTCCCTGGAAGGTTGAACCCAGGGCATTGTGCATTCTAGTCCAGTGCTCTACCACTGAGCTACATCCCCTGCCATTCTTTCTCTTCATAAGCCTGGCTAAATGTTTGTAAACCTTGTTGAAATTTCAAAATACTGGATTTTGGTTTAATGAATTTTCTGGGTCAATTATCTGTGTCCTGCCTCATTGGTTTCTGTTTTTTTTTATCATTTCTTTCCTTCTGTTTACTTTGATTTTACTTGGCCTTTTCCTAGTTTTTAATGTAGAGTAGATTATTGATTAAAGATATGTCTTTTTTGTGTGTGTGTTAATGGGGGTTGAACCCAGGGCCTCGTGCTTGCATGCTCTGCAAGAGCTGGACCATTGAGCTGCACCCTCAGCCCTTTTTTTTTTTTTTTTTTTTTTTGCTTTTTTTGAGACAGAGTCTCGCTAAATTACACAGACTGCCTCTGGTCTCGAACTTGCGATCCTCCTGCCTCTGCCTTCCCAGCTGCTGGGATTATAGGTATATGCCACTGCGCCTGGCAAGATATGTCTTTTTAAGTGTAAGTATTTATTGCTAGAAATTTTCATCCAAACATTGTTTTATCTACATTCCACAAATTTTGATATATTGTGTTTTCATTTTCATTACATTCAAAATACTATTTTTTTTTTTTTTTTGGTGATTTCTTCTTTGGCTCAAACGTTATCTACAGACAGGTTGCTTCCAAATCTTTGGGAATTTTCTAAATGTCTTTCTGTTACTGATTTCTCACTTAATTCCAATCTGTCCAGAGAATACACTTTCTATGATTTCAGTCTTTTAAAAGCGTCTACATCACAGTGGATTTTTTTGTTTTCTTTTGGTACATGTTCTACCAAATATACTGAGAGAGAAGTGCATTAAATTCTCCTGCATATATTTGTGGATTTATCTATTTTTCTTTTGGTCTCTGTCAGTTGTCCTTTATGTATTTTGAAGGATTTGTTACTATGGGCAAAGACATTTAGAATTTTTGTCTTAATGAACTGACCTCTTTACCTACATGTAATATTTCTCTTTACCTCTGGAAATTATTCTTTCCTCTGAAAACTTTTTTTTTTTTTTATGGCAAGCTCTTGCTATGTAGTCTAGGCTGGTGGTGGCCTGGAGCTCACTGTGTATCCCAGGCTGCCCTCAAACTCATGATTCTCCTGCCTCACACCATCTAGTTCTATGACATAGTCCTGCACCACCATGCCCAGCCTGAAGTCTACTTTGTTTGACATTAATATATCATCTCCAGCCCCTTTTTAAGTAGTGTTTGCATCATCTAGTATATCTTTTCCTGTTCTTTAACTTTTAATAAATCTATAAATATTTTTACTGTATATTTGCAAATCTAATCCATATTCTTTCAACAGTTTTGTTGTTGTTAGGTGCTATGGAGTTGGGTCTCACTCATAGCAACCCTATGTACAACAGAATGAAACATTACCATACATTGTGCCATGCACACAATCTTTTTATGTTTGAGTCCATTGTTGTAGTCACTGTGTTTCTTCTCATTTTGAGTCATGCCACATCAGCAAAAGGAAGTCTTAGGGACTTTACTCCATTCCCATCATTATGGTTTACTCTACTTTGAGGAGGCAACTCTTCCCTAGTTCTTTCTTAAAGGCGTCTACATCACTGTGGTGTTTTGTTTTTTTTTTTAACTTGTTTTACCAAATATACTGAGAAAGGAGTGGATTCCAGCCTGAGGGGCTTGTTTTCCTGCACTGTATCTGACAGAGCTTCTCTTCTATTCCTAGAGTTTCCAATGGTTAATTGTTTCAGCAGTGGGCCTTCTGAGTGCTTCTACCCCGTCTGCCTTAGTCTGGAAGCTCAGCTGAAACCTGTCCACCCTGGTTGGCGCTGCTGGTATGTGAGATACTGGTGGCACAGCTTTCAACATGACATGAATATAAGATGACTTACGTTGCATTTATATGGTTGTGTTCACATCTACCATCTTGCCAGTTGTTTTCCACTTGTCCCATCTCCTTTGTTTTTATTTTCTCCTTTTCTTGTATTCTTTGAAGTTATTGGGTATTTTTTAATAATTCCAAGATGGCTCCTAACAACAACAAAGAAATTGGCTTATTAGTTACATGTATTTAAAGTTGTTTTGGGGTTCACAATATATATATTTAACTGTTTAAAAAATTTTTTAAATTTTAATTTTTATTAGTAGTGGGGGGTTGAACCCAGGGCCTCATGCATGCTAGGCAAGTGCTCTGCCACTGAGCTGCCACACCAGTCTTCCTGATTCCCCCCCCCCCTTTTTTTTGGAAGTGCTGGGAAGTTGCTAGGCAAGTGTTCATCACTGTGTCACAACTTCAGTCCCTATTTTTATTTCTTTATTTTGAGACAGGGTCTCACTAGGTTGCATAGGCAGTCTCCAGCCTCAAACTCATGATCCTCATGCCTGAGCCCCCTTAAGTGGCTGGGATCACAGGCATGTGCCATGGCTTAACCTTCAAATTATTATTATAACAGTATACCTTGTTTTACTTTTTACTTCTACATGTTAATCCCCACAAATACATAGTTATTTTTGCTTTAAATAGTCTATAATAATTTAACAATAGTGAATATTAGGGAAAAAGTTTTAAATTTTACCCTTTTTTTAAAAAAGCCATCTTCAGTGCTCCAATTCTTCTTGTAAATCAGCATTTCTACGCAGTCTTATGCCTGAAGGATATCCTTTAGCACTCGTGGAGTGCCTCAGGGCTGGCAATGGATTCTGTTTTGTTTGTCTGAAAAGTCCTTATTTCATCATATTTTTGAAAGATTTTTGCTGGGTATATAACTGTTAACTCTGTATTCTTTCTGTAAGTGAACAATGTCACATGTATTGTCTTCTGGGTTTTTTGTTTGTTTGTTGCTTTTAACAGCACTTGAGGGCTGAATCCAGGGCCTCACACATCCTTTGCAAGCAGTCTACCATTGAGCTGTATTCCCAGTCCCTTTTTCACTTTTTTATGTCGAGACAGGGTCTTGCTAAATTATGCAGGCTGCCTTTGGCCTGGAATGTGCAATCCTCCTGCCTCTGACTTCTGAGTTATTGGGATTACAGGCCTGTACCATCACACCTGGCTATGGCTTTCTTATTTTTGACAAATGTCTACCATACATTTTATCTCTCGTCCTTATTATGTGTTACTGATTTCTTTGGCTGCTGTCTAGCTTTTCTCTTTACCATTGATTTCCAGCAGTTTGCCTCTGTGCCTAGGTGTGTATGTTTTAAATTTATTCTGTTTGGAGTTCTCTGAGTTTCTTGGTTCTATGGTTCACTGATTTTTTTTTTTTTTTGGAAAATTTGTAAATAATATTTCTTCAAATATTTCTTCTCTCCCAGTTTCCTTCTCATTTTCTTTGACATCTTCAATTACTCCTATTTGACATCATTGCACAATGTTAGATAATCATTTTTCCCCACTCTTTTTTCCTCCTTGTGCTTTAGTTTACATAATTTCTGTTCACTTATCTTCAAGGTCACTGATTCTTTTCTCTGCTATATTTGGTCTGCTGACAAATCCATTGAAGGAATACTTTATTTCTGAAGTTGTGTTTTATTTCCAGAATCTCATTTGAGTTTAAAATTTTTTCATTGATTTTTTTTTATATTCTTTGTCTTTGGACAATATTCACTTTTGCCAACAGTTTTTTAATAAATTAATTAAAGCTATTTTAAAATTGCCTGCAGCCATATCACTGTGATGTCTGATCCCATCAGATCTTGGAAGCTAAGCAGAGTTGGATCTGGTTAGCACTTAAATGGGAGACCATCTGGGAACACCAGGTGCTGTAGGTTTAGGAGAAAGACCTGGTAATCCACTCCCAAAAAACAGCAGCCATTGAAAACCCTATGAATAGCAGAGAAGCATGACAATAGTGTTTTGTCTGTTGTACATAGGGATATGAGTCAGGCACCCACTTGATGGTACCTAACAACAACAATTTTAAAATTCCATCCTTATAGATATAACATCTGAGTCACTTTTGGGTCTGGTTCTCTTAACTATTTTATCTTGAAAATGTGTTTTGTTTTCTTGCTTTCTGTGATGTTTTTAATTTTTCATTGGATGCTCGACACTGTTTGTAGAATGGTAGAGTGTGAAGTGAATTAGAAGTGGGAGCACTTTTCATTCTGTCAGGCTGTTACTGTGGAGATCTGAATCAATCTGGCCAGGAGTTTAGTTGGGCTTCTTGTTTCTTAGTTACGTTCATCACACCAAGGATTTCAACTTTCTCTGGGATGAGCTGCTGTTGCCTTATGCTCTGTTAGTAGCTCAGGATGCTGGAGGGTTTTCTTAGCGAATGTGCTCTTACCTGCAGCTTTTAGCAGGCCCTGGTGATCTAATAGGCTCAACTAAAGTTACATTTTTCTTAACTAAATTATTAAACTTTTCCATATTGTCAGGGTTTTTTTGTTTTTTTTTTTCCATTTTAAGTGGAAGCAGAACTACACTTAGTATTTTTTAAAATAACCCTGTTTTCCTGTTAAAATAATTTCTACACAAGTGAGAATTTTTACCTAAGAGAGGATGTGATGCCTGGTAATAGTTAAAGGCAGACAAAACAGAGTTCAGACGCAACTGGTTTTGAATCCTAGCTCTGCTGCTTACCTTCACTGACTAACTTCACTAGGTGGATGACCTAGAACAAATTATTTAACTGTCATTCAGTTTCCTCAGTTGTAAGAGGTTAGAGTAGAATGAAATAATGCACTTTAAACATTTAACACAATGCTGGACTCATAGAAAATACTCAATGAGAAGTCATTATAATCAGGTTGAATTCTGTGTGAACAACCCTGGTGACAGATTGTTGTTGTTGTTGTTGTTAGGGGCTGTTGAGTCACTATCCGACGCATAGCGACCCTACGACCCTACGTACAACAGGTGAAGCACCATTGTCAGTGCTTCTGTTATTCGTAGGGTTTTCAATGGCAGATTGATTTTTGGGAGTGGGTTGCCGGGTCCTTCTCCCAAGCCTATAGCACCTGGTGTTCCCAGGTGGTGTCCCTCCAAGTACTAACCAGGCCTGACCCTGCTTAGGTTCCGAGATCTGACACCACAGTGCTACAGCTGTAGGCGGTGACAGATTGGAGGGTACTTTATAGGGAAGACACACTAGAAGCTGGAAAGCCAATCAGCAAATAAATGTAGGAGCTCATATGAGAATCATAGGGCTTGAAACAGATACAACAAAGAAGATAGGAGAGATGGACTTAAAAAGGCCTAATGCATAATCAGCAGTTCCCCCTCGTGGTGTAAGTCCATCTTCTCATGACTTCTCTACCTTCTCCGTTAACTTAGGTTCAGTGTTGTTCCACATAACCTTGTGATTATTTGGCTGTCTTTCCTTCCCTATTAAATGTGAATCCTTTGAGAGATGGGCCAAGTTTGGTCCTTATTAATATATCTCTAGTACTCTGTGCACTGTCCAGCAGATAGGCATCAGTAGGTTCATTGAATTAAAGTTGGCAGGAAAGCTGTTCTGTGCTCTTTCTCACCAGCCACTGTTGTCCATAGCTGAATGCACAACTGTTACAACATTTCCACCCCAGCAGAGAAGCTCTGACAATAGTGTTTCACCTGTTGTATGTAGGGTTGCTATGAGTTGGAAACCGACTCAATGGCACCTAACAACAACAACAACAACAACAACAACAACAAATGTGTCAGATCCTGGATTTTCCAATGATCTTATCCTATCTCTTGTTGTTCTGCAGGGAGAGACAAGACGCCTTAGTCTAACAAGCTGGAATAGCATATCACTTTGATTTATTTGAGAACTTCATACTCTCTTGCATCTATTTATGTCAGAGTCCCCAAAGATGCTTTTCTGAATTTAGGTCTCAATTTCATTGACTATTTGTACACAACTCGATGGAACCTAACAACAACAACAATTTGTACCCAATTAACTAATAGGTTACCTGAGGGGCTGGGTTCAGTCGTCTATGCTGCTAGTGAGTGTCTTTCCCATAAGAGGCCCATGTTGGCCTGTGCCTTTTGGGTTTTTGGTTTATCAGCTCTGAGCTCTGTGCTAGTTCTGCAAAGGTCCTTATGTAACAAGATGAAGAAAACTATATTCAGCAGAATTCTTTTCGGCAAGAGAGCTATTTTTGTTTAGAAGAATTTCCTTGATAAATCTTCCAGTAGTTTTTTTTTTTTTTTAATAGACCTCAAGAGACTTCACAGGGGAAAGCATGAATCTCAGTGAAGAGGTAGAAGATTGGTCTGTCATCTCTACAGGAAATCAAGGATCTGAACCAGAGAGATGGTGGAAGGCAGCTCACATGACTCCTTTAGACTCTTCCTCATGGTTGTCCACCTCATGAGTAATGTTACCACTCTCACATGATGTTGGGAGGGAGAGGCTTTAAAAAACTAATGTAGGAACGAATTGAAGACAGGTGTTCAAATAAAGACTGGTACCTACGTGTTCATAGTAGCACTACTCACTATAGCCAAAAGGTAGAAACAAACCAAATGTCCAAAAACCAATGAGTGGATGGACAAATATGGTATAGTCAGACAACAGATTATGGTGCTGCTTCGTCTTTGGAACAAATAGTGCTGCTATGTGCTACAACATGGATGAACCTTGAAAACACAATAAAGGAAAGAAGCCACATAGTGTATAAGACCATTTATGTGGAATATCTAACATAGACAAGTCTATAGAGATGGAAAGTAGATTAGTGGTTGCTAGTGGGTAATGCAAAATGCTGCTTAAAAAGTTACAGTGTTTCTGTTTGCATTGATTAGCAAGTTCTGGAACTGGATTGTTTTATCACTTGTACCACATTAAGAATGTACTTAATTTAACTGAGTTTTGGACTTTAACATGGTCAAGATGACAAATTTTATGTTGTATATTTTGCCACAACTAAAAAATAATCCCCCATCATTATTTACTAATAAAGGGAGATTTTAAAAAAATCCTGCTGGGTGCAGTGGCACATGCCTGTTAATCCTAGTGACTCAGGAGGATCGCAAGTTTGAGGTCAGAGGAAGCCTCCATAATTTAGGAAGACACTGTCTCAAGATAAAAAGTGAAAAAATGACCTGGGCATGCAGATCAGTGGCAGAGCACTTGCAAAGCATGCATGAGGTGCTGGGTTCAAGCTCTCAGTACCACACCACACACACACACACACACACACACACACACACACCCTGAAGATACTAGGCTCTGAAAGTGCGTGGGTTGCAGAGACAGCCCCTCGGATGTGGGATCATGGGATCCATGAAGGGACGTAACCTGCAAGACCATCTAGAGAGAATCAGAAGGATCTTGACTTTCTCAGCCTCTGCCACTGGGGTTTGGGCCAAGGTGGATAAGGTCTCTGGCAGCCTGCATAGAATCCCAAAGAGAAGGGAAAACATTATTAATATTTTTGTTTTTAATTTGAAATACAATCGATGTCTGAATAATGCATAATATAGTGAAATCCAAAGTGTATAGCCATTTATAGACCTACTCTCAGTGTAAGTTTGCAGTATTAAAATAATTTTTTATAAAGTTGAGTACCACTTGATTTGCTAACCATTTATCATTTGTGTGTATAGTTTAAGTCTCTTTAATGGTAAAATTCTCAGGTCAAAGTTCACTTTTGTGAATATGGAAATATGCACTGATGATTTTCATCACCACTGCTGTACTCAGGTGTAGATTTAGTAAGAATGAGCCTAGGATAAAGCTTCCTTTACAATTGACTCTAAAGGATGAGACTGAGGACCTTAAAAAGGGAGAGAGGGAGCCTACAGAATTGAAAGAGCAGGGGTTTTATTCACACCCACCTGGCTGACAGCCCTGAGGCACACAGCTGGGCAGCCTGGCCACCAGCAGATGCAGAGCGCAGGCCACATTTACCCTGATGGAAAGCAGAGAGATGCCGGTATGTCCCCCTCCTCCCTGGCCCCAGCCTCAGTGTCTCTATTGGAATCCCGAGGGCTGGTTTGATCTGTGTGCTGAGGTCATGGTGGTAAGACTCAAAAGGTCAGAAGCAGTCTCTCAGCATTTCTTCAAAGTCTCATCACCTTTGTTTTTTTGTTAAACTCTGGCCTTTTTGACAAAGCCATCCCTGGACTACTGACTACTTGCTCCTATGTTTCCCCACACATTTCTCATCCTGGATCTTGCAGAACCTATTCTTTTTCTAATAGAATATAACACTATAGGTGATTTAGCAACTTTATTTTCCTATCCCCTCCCTCTAGAATGCTGACTTCTTGAGGGTGATCCGCCTGCCCTTCAGTTGTGAGGCATTAGTACCCTTTCCAATAAATTGGCCTCTGACAACTGAGAGATGAGCTGTACCTCCTTGGTGCCATTTGGCCACTGTGAGGGCTAGATAAAGGTCTCATTGTTCATTTCACCAATATCATTCCTGCTGGTTATCTAGCTCAAAGGCATCTGACCTCTATGGAAATCTTCTCAGGAAAAATTAGTTTTTAGCTTGCATGTTAATGTTGACTTTGAACTTCAGTGAAACAGTTGAAAGTGCAGTGTGTTCAGTTCTTCAACCACTTTGGAAACAGTAGATAATGATGTGGTCAAGTCTTAAAATAGAGATTGTTTGGCTAGTGAAAACTATTTTTTTAAAGAGAAAAATTTTAAAGTGAAATTTCAGCTACATAATTTAACATTCAAACTTTAGCTTAAAAGTAATTCATGTGCTTATTATAGCCAGAGTAGTGCTGTTCTGGAGTGACTCTCAGGAGGAGGGCACTGAACAGAACATCCATGAGCACCTCACAGCCCAGGGACATCTCCACACATAGCCTTAGAAACACGACGAGAACAGTCACAGTGCCAAAGACACAGGTCAGTTCTCATCCTGCCTGGCAGTCGGGGACTTGACGGTTTAGACCATTTTCTCCCTTATATTCCAGGATAAACTTCTAATGGATAATTTGCCCAGAAAAGAGACTTAAGTGGACAGGAAATATCACAACCAAGATAGGCAGCTTGTGGTTAATCTCACTTTTACCTGGGAATAGATGTATTTGGGAGACTTTATGGTATGAAATCCATGGTCCTATGGTTCATGCACTCATTCAGACCCCTCTGCTCTTTTCTTTCTGTCATCCCACCATTCTGAGACTTTTTCACCTATCAGGTTCTCATGCCAGGTTGCAGGGAGACTGAAATGAGTACAATTTTGACTCCGTCCTGGGAGGAGCTTGCTGTTAACACCAAGGGCTTACTGAGCAGTTGGTATATTACCAACCTTTATCACTTAGATTTTATTATGGGCATTGTCAAGATCTGGGATGGTGGACAGAGAGACTTAGGAATAGTACATGAACAGTCTCACACCTGAATAAGCAATATTTATTATTTTCTTCAAAACATAGTTTTAAGTGCTTTCAGGCCTAATAACATTAGCAAATCAGAATCCAGACTTAGAGGCCATCAAGATTTTCCTAGCTTCATAGCCATCCAAAGTCCCGGAAGTGGGTAGGGGTGTAGCTCTGTAGGAGAGTGCTTGCCTAGCATGTACAGGCCCTGGGCTCCATCCCCAGCACTGGAAAACAAAAACAAAAAGTCCCAGGCATGAGAAAAATACAAGGTTAGTGGTTAAGGCCAGCAATGTACCTTGGGGGTAGAAGAGCTGAGTCCTGTTCGTTAAAGTTTAGAAGAGAATAAAAATTGATGGCAAACCTCAAATAGCATGGGCCACACCACAGTGCCTGGACAGGAGGCCAGATCACCGTTGTTTTTATTTGGTTGTAGATTGGCCCAGGGATGTAGTCAAAAGCCAAAAAGGACATACAATGGTCTCAAGCAAGAGGTGCCAGCAGAAGGTGCCAGCTATGTTTTTTAATCAATGTGTTTTGCTGCCCAGCTCCCAGAAACGGTAGGATCTCATTGTCAGACAAAAACAAGGTCATGCATGTGGATAAATTGATGGCGATGTGGAGGCTGAAGACAAATGCTCAGAGATTTGGGATGAAGACCAGGAATGCTAACAAAGCAATACCAGCAGGCAAAAATCATGCCAGAGGTGCTCCCCATAAATCATGCTGTCTGCAGCCATCATTTGTTTCCTGCTGAGTCTTAGGGAAGACGTGACTATTTCTGAAATATTTCACTGCAACACAAACTGAGCCTGGTTGGTTGCTGGTTTAACAGTGTAATTCTTTTCAGGGTTACTAGCTATGTGATGAGAGACTCATTCAGACTAACTCAAAGATTGGGTGCTTCACTGGGAGGATTCACAGAGACCCAGATGATAGGCGGATTGAGGACCCAGGAACAGTCCTGGAGTATGGAACAGAGTTCAGTCCTCAGAGGTCAATGAGGATGTTGTGATTTGAGTAGCATCAACTTTTCTTCTCTCCTCAGAGTCAAAACTTCACTAAATCAAGCCAGGTGTGATGGTGCATGCTGGTAATCCCAGCAACTGGGAGGTTGGGGGAATGGAGCTAGGAGGATCGTAAGTTTGAGGACAAAGGCAGCTTGTGTATCTTAGTGAGACCCTGACTCAAAATAAAAAATAAAAACTGGGCTGGAGGTACAGCCCTGCGGTAGAGTACTTGCAAGGTATGTGCAAGGCCCTGGGTTCAGCTTCCAAGTACTGCAAACAAACAAAACTTCACTAAATCAAACCAGTTCTCCACCATTAGCAGACTCAGCCATGCTGAGCCTTTTTTTTTTTTTCTCTAACTGCCTCTGAATAGCATTCTGTTTTTTCCTGCTACCAACTGCTCTTTCTTTCTATACTCAAACTACTTAAGAGGGAAGATCTGTTGGCTCAGCCACTACCCACCATGGGGCTCCCCTTTAGAGCTGAGATTGCCTCACACCAGCTTTTAATTTGGTCTGATCATCCATGGTCAAAGTGGGAGGCTATGTGCTCCAGAACATGCCTAGGATAGCAGGGCTGGTAAGTAGGGCCGTCTCCCTCCAAAACAGCCAAATAAGAGTTAGGAACACAAGTTCTTGCTGGAGCAGTTTCATTGTGACTGGAAGGCAATTATCTATAGTCTCCTGCCCAGGGCATGGTGAAGTATGCCACATACGAAGAAGGAAGAGTGGCCACGATGTCAGCAACATTCTCCTATTCATAAACCAACAAGCACAGAGTTCACATGGCCACATCACTTGTCTCCCTAACTCAAATGCTGCTAAGTGGGCAGCAATGAGGAGTCTTTGGAACCACAGCCCTGGTTTTCATTCCCAGCACCATCATTTGCTTTTCTAGACAAACACTGTTGCCAAACACCTGTCTATGCCTCAGTTCTCCACATGGAGTCCTGGAGTCCTGGGGAAGGCCAGAGGAAAGTATGAACCCGATGTTCCAGGTTTCCCAGCACAGTGCAAAACACGTGGTCTACTGGGCAATGTCTTGAGTATCACCTGGGTGAGCCATCAACCCTTCCTGTTCTTGTAACTCTTTGGAGTCCCCTAGCTGGGCTGGGATCTAGCTCAGTTGGTAGAGTGCTGTGCTGCAGTCTCTGAGGTCCTGAGTTCAATCCCCAGCACTGCAAAAATTGGAGAAGGAGCTGGCAATCCACTTCCCAGGCAATCCTGAAACAGTCAGCCATTGAAAACCCTATGAGGGTGGCTATTTGTTGGATACCGATTCGACGGCACCTAACAACAACAACAGTAGGGTTAAGGTTGTCATCCACTTTGTCTAGGCTGATTGCTGTGGCTCTGTAAGGTTTTGACATGATGGTTATCTTGGTGTCTTTCTTCCAGGCACCTGGCCATCTGCACACTGATCTCCTTCTCTCCAACCAGAAGTGGCTCCTTCCCATCATGTCCTGTTTGGGTAGGGAGGAGGTCAGAGCCCCTATCTGTGGCATGGCTTATTTTTTAACCATTTCACCTCCTTGGAACAGAGAGCCTTCTTTCTTTCTTTTTTTTTTAGCAATACTGAGGGTTGAACCCAGGGCCTCTTGCTTGCATGCTTTGCAAGTGCTGGACCACTGTGCTGCACCCTCAGCCCATTTTCTTTACTTTTTGAGACAGGGTCTCGCTAAATTATGCAGACTGCCTCTGGTCTCGAACTTGTGATCCTCCTGCCTCCGCCTCCCAAGTCTCTGGGATTACAGGCGTGCACCACCGCGCCGGGCACTGAACAGAGAGCTTTCTTCAGAATGGCTTGGGCTTTAGTGAGACAGGTTTTTTTTTTTTCCCCCAGAACCCTTTCTTTCCAGGACCTCCAGAAATTAGAGGACTGGGTTTCCTGTAGTTCTTCCTCTCTTAATGGTGCTTTTCTTCCTCAAGCAGCTTGGCTTTCCCCCTTGTGTACTCCTCCTGTCCGAATGCAAGTTATGGACAGATATTCACTTCTCTCTCCTGCTGCTCAGGGAGATCAGGCAGGTGCTGAGTACAGGCGAGGAGTCTCCGGCTGTGTCATGCACACAGACTCGAAGGGCACAGCGTTAACTCCACGTTCAGCATGCTTCAGTTCTCTCTGCTGCTCAGCTGCAACCCTAGGGCACGTACATAAAATGCTTGGCTGGTTCCTGGCACACATAAGATACTCAAATGGTTGTTATGAGCACTATTGTTGTCCAGGGCCACTTTGAAATTATTGCTCTCTGGTTATAGCATCCTGGCACACACCCCTTCCCCCTGCCCTCCCTCTCTCTCTGATGTGTATATATAGCCAGAATATATATGCACATATGTATACCCACATGTAAAAATCAGTTCTTTGAGGTAACTACCACTCCTGATATTTGCTGATCATACTGGTATTTTCAAGGGGGTTTAGGTGGTCTGTGCTCAGCTTTCCTTGCATTAGCCACTCTTAGATGAGATACAAGTTTCTTAAGAATTGAGTGACATCTCTTTGTCATTTATTGTGGGTGTGTATATGCGTGTGTAGCTGATACAATTTACAGAAAGCAATAATTTGTAATTAAGAGTTGGCAGGACTACTTCAGGGCATTTGGAGTTTCCTCTTTCCACTGAAACATACAGCACATGAAGTGCCATGGTGGGTGCACACCTGGCTGCTCTGGGCCACTTCCACAGACACATGGGGTGCCAGGGAAAACGTCAGACAGGCAAAAGGAAGGTTGGATGCAACCTGGTGCCTGGTTTTCCTTTGTTGACAAAGTGTTTGTAGTGTCTGCCTCCATGTGGGATTGCAGCCTGTCACCTGGAGGAGGCTAGCAGGACTCGTGCACAAGACTTGGTTATCATAGGAATCTCCGTGGATTCCGTCCTCGCACAGCCTGAGGCTGCTCCATGCAGGAGATGCTTTCAGCGGGTGGAGTTCATGAACACCGTCAGGTCCACAGTCGCTCTGTGAAAGTGAAGATTCCTGGAGGAAGGAGTGAGGCTTTTTCTGTAAAGAGATTTCTGCTTTTCTGTGCACACCAGCAGTTGCAGAATCACGTACTTTCTGATGGGTGGCTAATAAGCGTTTCCTTTGCACCAGATGGTTACCTTAGGCAGATGACAGAAAGAGGTGTGTGGCATTGGAAGTTTGCCTCATTTGTGCATACGTGAAGGTGGAGCGTTCTGAACTTTCTAACAGTCTGGCCCAGCTGTCCAAGCATGGCCCTAGCTGTCTCAGGAGGAAAATACAACCCTGACCCTGTGGAGTGCTGGCCTGGGCAGGTGCCCCATTGGTGGAGGGGCCAGGGAGGGGATTTGAGTGGCTAGGTGGAGTCACTCTGAGGCACCTTCATTCCTGAGCTTCCGTAATTCTATTGTTTCAGAATCTATTATGTAAGACGATACTGAGGCTGCCAAACTGGTTTAATGGCACATTTATCGCCATATCCTCTTTCTCTTAAAACAATTTTAATCATAGTTCCTTTTTTTTTTTTTTTTTTTTTTGTGGTACTGGGGGTTGAACCCAGGGCGTGTGCTTGCATGCTCTGCAAGTGCTGGACCACTGAGCTGCACCCCCAGCCCATTTTCTTACTTTTTGGGACAGGGTTTGGCTGAGTTACACAGACTGCCTCTGGTCTCGAACTTGTGATCCTCCTGCCTCCACCTCCTGAGCCGCTGGGATTACAGGCGTGCACCACTGCACCCGGCTCATCATAATTCTTAAAAATAAGACATGAAGTCCCTACAGGCAGAGCTGGGGACATAGCCCCCAGTCAAATGATACGATCTTATAGCCCCCCAACAAGTATGCGTGGGGGTGCCCAGGTGAGAAAGTGAACTACGTTGGAGTATTTAAAAGAAGCTGGGAAAAGGTCGTTCCATTTTGCCTCTCCCTGGCCATCTCTTTTCTGGAAATAACTGTGGTAAGTCTATCAACCTGTGGAGTTCCTCATTGATGTGAAAGATGGGGGCGTGAGGAGGGAGAGAAGACATTAGGAGAGAATGGGATTGCCTGAAAAGACAAAGGTCCCTTTGATGTGGGAGCTGAGTTTTACTTTTTGAGAACATCCTCATTTTTCCTAGCTTCTGACTCAAAGTGATCCTTCACTCTCGACTTTGGATCACTTTCCTTCTGAACACAAGCCGTTTATTAGAACCGGAGCATGAGTACTCTGGAGCCAAAGGATTGTCTCCAGCAGGATCCGCTCTGGTGCTAGAGTCAGGGTCCTTGGCCTGGGACCATTTCCCTGAGTTCCAGGGCTGTGGGGCTGAATCCCGGTCTCTGTTGGGACTCGGGAGCAGCCTCCTGATGTTGGGTCAGGATTTGGAGTCAGTGCCAGGGCAGATGTGGCACAGGAGCAGCCAAGAGAAAGGTGACAGCTGGTCTGCTCTCCCCACATGCAGCCCACATGGGGATGACCACATCCTTTGCTGTGCCAGGAGGGAGGCAGAGCAAATCAGAGATGACACCCGAGGACTGGGGAAATCTGTTGACTTGTTTCCTCCCTTCCTGTCACTATGGCTTGGGGACATCTTGGAACACTGTGTTACTCAGGATCCATTGGACCCACTGTGTCACGGAGGCTGGGCAGGGAGCCTTCCTTCCCAGCTAGGGGAATGTGGTTATATACACCTGGGGGCCACACTTTGACCCCAACTTTCAGCAGCTGGGGAGAGGTGCAGAATAAGATAGAGAACCTTGCCTTGCTGGACACAGAATTTTGCACCCACAGTGGACAGTGTCGGTCCTGCCATGGCAAGTTTCTTGAACAACAGTGATGGCAGTCTTGGTGGCCTTAGGAAGGTCTCAGGCAGAGTCTGATATAACCACATAAAGCTGAAAGGTGGCCGTGCCAAGGACCTGGCTTCTGGATTCTTGGTAAAAACCACTCCAAGCCGACTCATCTCACCTGGGGCAATAAAGGTTTCTGCTGGGGACAGTAGCAGCTGGGTGAGTGAATGGCAGAATTCTCCCCTTCCAGAATGTGCAGTGCAGGGCATAGTCACAGTGGACATGCACTGAGCCTCAGGACAGTCCCTGGCATAATCCAGGAAAGTGCTGTTTAGTCTGCACAGCAACTTAATGAGGGTGGATCGTTGTTATTCCTCTTATCTTATCAAGATTAAGTAGCCTGCTCAAGACAACGCAGCTAACAGCAGATGAGGCTGGGATTGAATTCAGGCAGTCTGGTTCCAGACGCTCAGCTGTGGATTAATATACGCATGCATGTGTGGGTACACAGCCATATATTGGTGATGGGCTCAAACCCAGGGCCTTACACATATTAGGTAAGTACTTGCCACTGAGCTATTTTCCAAGCCCTTAATATTTTTAAATACTGACATTATCAACAACCTTTGAAGTAATGAATATCCATTCTTAATTTTTCACTAATGGCAACAGATAGTAAAACTAGATGTTTCTAAACAAGGTATTTTATGATAAATCCAATGGTATTTCCTTACCTTCATTCTTATCCAAGATGTCTGAACTTTAGGAAGTGACAGGAATAGATTGCAAATCAAATGACTCTAAATTGGTACTTTTCAGTCAAGGAGGCCAAAGGAGAATGGCAAGAAGGGAGTAGACAACAATATTAAATGCTACAGAGAGAGAAAGTAACATGAGATTGCATCAGATTTGCAGTTAGATTTGGTGAGCTGAAACATGCCTTGTGTACCAAAAGAGGTATTTAAAAATACATATAATAAATTTAAAATATATAAGAGATATATGCCAAAAAGTCTCTCTCTCTCCCATGCACCCCAGGTACTTTGTTCTCTTTCCAGGTAGCAAATAGTATGTATCCTTATGTATTTTTCCTATGATATTCTATACATATACAATAAAGATATATAATACCCAGCTTCATTTCTTCTTTCCCTTCCCCCTTTCTTTTCTTCCATCCCTTCCTCACTCCATCCTTCTCTCTATCCTTCCCTTTCTTCTTTTCCTTCCTCATGTACAGTATACTATATAAAGCATTCTGCACTTCTTTTCTAAAATTAAATTCAATACATCTGCAACATTGTAGTCCAACCCATAACACAGCAACAAGAATTTCCTCATTATTTCTGGTGGTGCCACACCGTTCCATAGAGTGAACGTGTTATAATTTATTTAATGATGGTTTGTTTTGAGCTGACACTTTAAAAAACACCCAAATCTAGGAAAGATGCTGGAAGTAGGCTTTGCTTTCAAGGACAGCTCCATTCGCTTCCTTGGGACTTGGCAGGGGATCTACATGGAGCAAGCCCATAGGGCAGGGGACATTCAAGCACTAAGAGGTCAGAACCTGAGCAGAATTCGATCACTGCTGAAGGGTTCTCTCAAAACCTGCAACCCTACCTTATGATTTAGAAACTTCATTTCTGAAAAGGGCCTACCTCCTCATACATCAGCTAGAAGCACTCAATACCAGCTCCAGTCTATTGGGAAATGAGGGAAGGTACTAATCTCTTTTTTCATCTTTAGCTTCCTGAGTGTCTTATGCATAAAAGCATTTTAAAAATATTTGTCTTTTGGATGAATGAATGAGGGCATGTGGCCATAGTGGATTTTTTGTTTGTGGTACTGGTGGCTTGAACGCAGGGCCTCCTGCATGCTTTGCAAGTGCCCTATCGCTGACCAGCACCCGTAGTCCATCTTTTACTTTTTGCTTTGAGACAAGGTCTTACTAAATTGTGCAGGCTGCCTCTGGTCTTGAACTCACAATCCTCCT
Source organism: Pedetes capensis (assembly GCA_007922755.1). Lineage (NCBI taxonomy): Eukaryota > Metazoa > Chordata > Mammalia > Rodentia > Pedetidae > Pedetes > Pedetes capensis. The sequence goes on along the minus strand of VMDO01003731.1, from coordinate 120,828 downwards.
GCCTCAGCCCCCACCGCCCCGCCAGGTGCTGGGATTATAGGTATCTAACACTGTACCTGGTCACACTGGAGTTTTGAAGTAGACTCAACAAATGAGGATCTGTGATTAGAATTGCCTTCCCTAACATCTATCCTTCTATCAAGTGTTTTCTTTAAGGACCAGATACCTCATCAGTCCTGGCTCTTGAGCAGGAATATAGCTAGACAATTCATTAGCTGAAACGATTTGGTAGGAGTATCTCTTAGTCATGTACTTTTCTACTCTCTAATTCTTCATTTCAGATGGAAAAGGTGATCAGTTCCTCATCTGTAAAATAGGGATAGTATTACCTATTGACGTAGGGTTTTTACTGGGATAAAATGAGCTTACATGTAGAGTACCTAACAAAGTCCCTGACAGCAGAAATACAAAATGGTTAATTTCTTCCCCTTTGCTCTTCTGCCTCTTGTAAGGTAGGATCCCTGCAATTGTTCATCCCTTCTGGGTATATGGTAACTTTTAAATAAATTGGAATATAAGTTTATAAGTCAGTTTTCTGTGAGTTTGGTTGGAATCCAAGGTGTTTTTTGGAATAGGATCTTATATCGTTCATGTTGTTCCAGAACTCATTATTCACTATGTAGACCAGGTTGGACTTGAACTCACATTGATCCTCCTGCCTCCGCATCCCAAGTGCTGGGATTACAGGTGTACACCACCACGCCCACCTTCCACTTTTTTTTTTCAGTAAGAGGTACGTGATTATAAATTTATTTGTGTATGAACTGCATAATTAAAAAATTACTAACAATTCAGAGTAGTCCAAAAGTTTTTTATTCTCAGGCTCACAGCTGTAGATCTGGTATAAATAATTGGTCAAATATAATAATAAAAAAAAATCAGTGAACATTCTGGTATCTAACAAATGGGAGCTTTTGAACCACAGCTTCTATTCTATGTTGGTGGTGTTAGGTGCCGTCAAGTGGATGTCCAACTCATAGCAACCCTACATACAACAAGCGAAACACTATTGTCATGCTGTTCATAGGGTTTCCAATGGCTGATTGTTTTTTGGGAGTGGGTTGTCAGGTCCTTCTTCTAAGCCTACAGCACCTGGTGTTTCCAGGCTGTCTCCCATCCAAGTACTAACCAGGCCTGACCCTGCTTAGCTTCTGAGATCTGATGGGATTGGAAGCCACAGTGGTAAGGCTACAGGCTTCTATTCTTTGGGAACATCTTGATTCTGAGCCAATGACTGTGTCACTAATGTTTGTCAGCATGAGTCTAGAAGTTCTATGAAGGAGACTGTGTTCTTTTAGAACTAGCTAGAGCCATATATTATCCAGAATTAGGCAATTATCTTGAGACTTTTTCAAATGGGAAATCCTCTCAAATTGTCTTAAGTCAAAAAGGGGATTTTTTTCAAGTAATTGACAAAAGCAGTTTCAAGTATGTCTTTATCTCATCAATGTAAGGCTTTGGTGACAAATATATAGGAGCATATTTTGTTTACAAAGTTGGCTTTTGGTTCATTAAAGCTAAACTGAGAAAAGAGTCCTTAAACTTTAAGTTCAATTAATAAACATTATTATACTAATATTCCTAATGAAATTTTCATTGCAAATATTCAAATTTTAATCCTAGTTCAATATGAAACTTTCTTATATAATTTACTTAAAAATGCTCAAACTTTCTTATACTTTCTTGAATTTATGGAATATAATTGTCTTAATGTTCTTATCTACTAACTGTTATGTGTGACACTTCTGGGTCTAATTTGCGTGTGTGTGGGGGGTTGCTGGGGATCGAACCCAGGACCTTGCACATGCTAAGCAAGTTCTCTCTTACTGAGCTACACCCCAAATACTGGGTCTGTTTTTATTAAGGAGATTTCTCTCTTTTATTAAAAAGTTTTAAAATTTATTTTTTAAACTGACATATAAAAACATACATATAGTGAGTATTTTTGAAGTACCATGAGATATTTTGATACAGGTATACATTTTGTGGGCTTTAGCTCAGTGGGTAGAATGCTGCTCCCCACTCTCTGAGGACCAGGTTTGATCTCCAGCACTGAAAAAATGGGAGAAAGAGGTAGCAGTTCACTCCAGAAGCAATCCCAAAACAATCAGCCATTGAAAACCCTATGAGGGTCGCTATGAGTCACATTCCACTTGATGGTGCTTAAAACCTCCAAAGGACCACCCGCAATGACTCATGTCCTTCTTACAGAGCTAGAACCCACCTCTCAAAGGTTCCCTGTCCTTCATAAACAGTGCCACCAGCTGGGGCTGAAAGTTAAAGCACATGACTTTGGGGGACATTTTATATTCAAACCATGACACTCTGACTCTGGACCACAAAAATCTATAGCCACTTCATAATACAAAATACATTTAGTCCAACTTCCAGAATCCATGAATCTTAAGAGTTTCAACCATGTTCAAAAGTCCAAGTTCAAGTCTCCACTGGGACTCAAGGCAAACTTACCTGTGGGCCCCTGAAAAACAAAAATACAGGTTACATACTTCAAACATATAATGGCATAGAGTAAGTATTCCCATTTCAAAAGGGAGGAATGGGGGATACAGGAATTACAGATTAGTATATAGCAAGACCAATATTCTGTTGGACAAACAGAACCTGTTGGTTCAAGTCTGGCATCATCTGAGCTTGAACAGGCTTTACCCCTTTGCCCTGACATTTGTAGCACCAGTGGCCCTCCTGGGCTCTACTTATTGCTGGCAGCTTCCCTTGCCAGGTGTTTCACAGTGCTGGCATCTCCAAAGTCCTGGAGTCTCCGTTACTGCTTAGGCTCTACCTGCAGATCTTCACATATCAACCCCTCAGGGATCTCTGCAGAGCACTTGACCATGGTACACATTGCTTGACTTCACAGATTATCTTATAAAACCTAGGTGGCAGCGTCCATAACCCCTTAACCCTTGCATTCCTCATGCTTGCAAAACCAGCGCCACATGGATGTTACTAAGGGTTGCTGAGAGCTTGATAGGAAGCTGGGCATTTTTGGACCATGGCTGCAGTGGTGGACTCTATATATCTAGGCTGAGAAATCGTTTCCCTGGGCAGCCTATTTCCAGTGGGGCATCCTGAAGGCCTTCATTTTTAAGATACTCCATTTTCAAATGAGTTTTATTTATATTTATTTATTTATTTTTATTTTTTATTCTTTGTGTACAACTTAATAGATTTCATCATAACATTTCCACACATACATATCATTGTACATTGCTCCTATTCATCTCCCCCATTACCCTCTCAGGACTCCCTCCAAATGAGTTTTTAGTGTTAAACCACCCTGAAGTCTTAGATGGGAGGGGTCTTGTGGGAGAAGAGATATCTATTGGGAGCTCACAGTTAGAGGATCAGTCCACAATGGCAGCAGGGCCTGTGGTAGATGACCTCATGGCATCACAGCGCAGAAGGCAGAGAGAAACCTAGGCTGCACGTCTGGGTAAAAACTTGCAAAGCCTTGCCTCTAGTGACTAACTTCCTCCCAATGAAGCCAAATCATGCTCCATACCCTCCACAAACAGTGTCACCAGATGGGGACCAAACATTAAACCACATGACCTGTTAGGGACATTTTATATTCAAACCATGAGAGTTCCTGTGCTTTGGGGGCTTTTCCATAAAATCTTTGCCATTCCCATGACCTGGAACATCTCCCCTATGTTTTCTTCTAGGAGTTCTGTAGTTTCAGGTCTTATGTTTAAGTCTTTAGCCCACTTAGAGTTGATTCTTTTAACCAGTGAGAGATAGGTGTGTAGTTTGATTATTATATATGTAGTTTTTCCAGATCATTTATTCAAAAGACGTCCTTTCTTCAAAGCATGATCTTAGCACCTTTGTTGAAAATCAATTGGCCATGGACTTTCTATTCTGTTCCATTGGTCCTATGTCTGGTTTTATACCAATACTATGTTGTTTTGATTACCACAGCATTGTAGGATATTTTGAAGTCAGGCAGTGGGTTGTCCTTTTTCCTCAAGGTAGCTTTGGCTATGTGGAAACTTTTGTGGTTACACACAAATTTTAGGATTGTTTTTGCATGATCTTTGAAGATGTCATTTCTCCTCACTCTTTTTTCTATTTTTCCTCTATTTTCAAATGGCCTTTGAACTCACTAATTTTTCTGTTTGCTCGTTTCTCTTATTGATGTTCTCTACTGTGCTTTTATTTTAATTTTTTGCAGTGCTGGAGATTAAAGCCAGAGCCTTGTACATGCTAAGAAAGTGCTCTACCATTGAGCTACATCCCTTGCCATCTTATTTTATACATACCTGATGTGCTGGGATTATAGGTATGTGGCATGGTATATAGCTTGCACTGTTGTGGTTAGGTGCCTTTGAGTTGGATCCAACAGAACAAAACACTCCCCAATTCTGTGCCAGGCACACGATCTTTTTTTAATATTTAAGCCCATTGTTGCAGACACTGTGTCAATCCATCTAGTTGAAGCTCTTCCTTTTTATCCTTGACTTGCCACTCTCTCAAACATCATGTCCTTCTCCAGGGAATGATCCCTCCTGACACATCCAAAATACATCAGATGCAGTCTAGCCATCCTTACTTCCAAGGAGCACTCTGGTTGCACTCCTAGGACAGATCTTTTGGTTCTTTTGGAAGTTCATGGAATATTCAGTATTTGTTTCCAACACCATAATTCAAAAGCACCAATTCTTTTCTTGTCTCCCTTATTCAATGTCCAGTTTTCACAACTGTATGAAGCAACTGAAAATACCATGCCACGAGTCAGGTGCACTTTTGTCTTCAATGTGACATCTTTACTTTTCAACACTTTAAAGTGGTCTTTTGTAACACCTTTTCCCAATGCAATATGTCTTTTGATTTCTTGACTGCTGCTTCTGTGGGTGTTGATTGTAGACCCAAATAAAGCAAAATTTTGAATAACCTTAATCTATTCTCCATTTATCATGAAGTTGCTTGCTGATCCAGCTTGTAAGGATTTTATTTTGTTGATATTGAGGTATAATCCATACTGAAGGCTGTGTTATTTGATCTTCATCAGTAAAAGTTCCAAATCCTCTTCACTTTCAGCAAGCAGAGTTGTTTCATTTGCATAATACAGGTTGTTAATAAGTCTTCCTCCATTCATGATGCTGCATTCTTCTTCTTAAAGTCTGGCTTCATGGATTATTTTCTCAGCATACAGATTTAAGAGGTACAGTGAAAGGATACAGCCCTGATGCACCCCTTTCTTGACTTTAAATCAGACAGTGTTTACTTGTTCTGTTTGAACAACTACCTCCTGGTCCATGTACAGATTCCTCATTTTACTCTTGAGGAATTTTACTCAGTGCTCTGGTATTCCCATTCTTCACAATGTTACCCATAATTTCTTATTATCTACACAGTCAAATGCCTTTGCATAATAAATAAAACATAGATATCTTTCTGGCATTCTGTGCTTTCAGCTAATACCCATCTGATATCAGCAATGATGTCCTTGGTTCCATGCCCTCTTCTGAATCCAGCTTGATTTTCTGGTATATACTGCTGCAATCACTTTTGAATGATCTTTATCAAAATTTTACTTGTGTGTGATAATGATATCGTTTGATAATTTCCACCTTGAGTTGGATCCTCTTTCTGGGGAATAGTCATAAGTATGGATCTCTTCCACTCAGTTGGCCAGGTAGCTGTTTTCCAAATCTCTTGGCATAAACAAGTTAGTACCTCCAGTGCTGCATGTTTGTTGAAACATCTCTATTGGCATTCCCTTAATCATCCCTGGAGACTTGTGTCTTGCCAATTCCTTCCAGACAGCTTCCACTTCATCCTTCAGTACCATTGTTTCCTAATATATGCAGTCTCTTGAAATGGTTGGTCATGCACCAATTCTTTTTGTTTTAATGACTCTGTGTTCCTTCCACCTTCTTTTGATATTTCCTACATCATTTAATATTTGCTCTGTGGAATCCTTCACTATTGCCATTCAAGGCTTGAATTTTTTTTTTCAATTCCTTAAGCTTGAGAAAAACAGAGTGTGTTCTTCCCACCTATTTACACATCTCATTATAATATCTGGTTTTATCTTCTCAAGCTGCTCTTTGAAATCTTCTGTTTAGTTCTTTAGCTTTGTCATGTGTTCCTTTTACTTTAGCTGCTCAATGCTCAAGGGCCAGTTTCAGAGTCTCTTTGACATGTAATGTTTTCTTTTCTTTTTCTGTCTTTTTAATAACCTTTTGCTTTCTTCATGAATGATATCTTTGATACCATGTCACAACTCATCTAGTCTTTGATCATTAGTGTCTAACTCATCAAATCTGTTCTAGAGGTGGCCTCTGACCTCAAGTGGGATATACTCAAGGTTATACATTGGCTCTTGTACATTTGCTCTAATTTCTTCAGTTACAGTTTGAACGTGCATATGAGCAGTTGATAGTCTGATCCACAATGAACACCTGGTCTTGTTCTGACTTTTGACATTGAGCTTTTCCATTGTCTCTTTCCACAAATGTAGTCAATTTGATCTTGTATGTTCCATCTGGTGAATTCCATATGTGTAATTGCCATTTATCTGGGTGAAAAAATGTATTTGCAATGAAAATGTCATTGGTCTGACAAAATTCTATAATTCGATCTCCAGCATTGTTTTTGTCATATTAACTGGCTTTCCTTGTAGGAATATGGATATTAATCTATCACTGACAGCATTGTACTTCAGGACAGATCTTGAGATGTGTTTTTTGGTTCTTTTGATGCAATCCCATTTCTCTTTAATCTGTCATTTGCAGCACAGTAGACCATATGAATATCTGATTCAAAATGGCCCATACCAGTCCATTTTAGCTCACTGATGCCTAGAATATCAATTTTTATGTGGTCCATTTCCCTTTTGATGATTTATAATTTTCCTAGATTTATACTATGTACATTCATTACAATTTTCTTTTTTTGGCGGTACTGGGGGTTGAATCCAGGGCCTCGCGCTTGCATGTTCTGCAAGTGCTGGACCACTGAGCTGCACCCCCAGCCCATTTTCTTACTTTTTGAGACAGGGTCTCGCTAAGTTATGCAGACTGCCTCTGGTCTCGAACTTGCAATCCTGCCTCCACCTCCCGAGCTGCTGGGATTACAGGTGTGGACCACCTTGCCTGGCTCATTACAATTATTAATGAATGTTTAGAGTTGTTCCTTCTCATTTTGAGTCATACCACATCAGCAAATGGAGGTCCCTGAGGCTTTACTCGATTTCCATCATTAAGGTCGGGAGAAGGGCCTGGCAATCCACTCCCAAGGCAATCCCAAAACAGTCAGCCATTGAAAACCCAATAAGGGTCGCTATGAGTCGGATACCAACTTGAAGGCACCTAACAATAACAACAATAATCATTAAGGTAGACTCTACTTTGAGGAGGCAATTCTTCCCCAGTTGTCTTTTGAGTGCCTTCCAACCTGGGGGGCTCATTTTCTGACACTATATCTAACAGTGTTTCTCTGCTATTTATAGGGTTTTCCATGGCCAATTGTTTGGGGAGTGGGTTAGCCATATCCTTCTCCCTAGTCTGTTTTAGTCTGGAAGCTCAGATGAAACCTGTCCACCATGGGTGACCTGCTGTTACCTGTAATGCCGTTGGCATTGCTTTCAGCATCACGGCAACATGCAAGCCCCCACAGTATGACAAACCGACAGACGTGAACAGTCCAGCTGTATTGTGGTTTTTTTCATTTACTTTATTTTTCAGCTCAAGGACTTCTGTATGATTTTTAAAACTTGCTTCCATCTTTCTGTTTTTCTAAATAAGGTACTGAATCATCTTTTTGCTTTCTTGAAGCTCATTGAGTTTCCTCAAAACAGGTACTTCTAATTCTCCATCTGAGAGTTTCCCCAATTTAGTTACTATATGATTAGTTTTTGATGCCTTATTTTGAACATTAAGGTGAGGTCATAGTTCCCTGAAAGTTTTGTGCTTGAAATGTTGTATTATCTATGTATTGAAGGATTATGTATTTATTCCAGTCTTCATAGTCTAGCTTTGTTTGTATATGTCTTTCCACAAATTCTAGGCATCCTGCTTATTTCCTTTGAGTGTATTCACGTTTGCTATTTGAGCACTTTGGGAGAAGGACCTGGCAACCCCCTCCCAAAAATCAATCTGCCATTGAAAGCCCTATGAACAGCAGAGAAGCACTGACAGTGTTTCCCCTGTGGTACAGAGGGTCGCTATGAGTCGGATACCGACTCCACGGCACCTAACAACAACAACAAAATTTGAGCACTAGATGGTGCACTAAGTTTATATTTGTTGTGAATCTGCTGTTGGTGTGTTGTTGCTGTTTCAGCACTAGAGGGAAATGAAGCCCACATTTGTTGCAAATCCATAGTTGGTGTGTAGTTCAACATGAAATGGAGTAGTACTTCTGAAGGATTATCTGTCCCCTGAGGCCTCCCTCTGGGTATACAGTAAACCCAGATGTCTCATCCACAATTGCTGACCTATGGTCAGGCTTTTGCGTGTCTCTAGGTAGAATCACCATGGAGAGACCAGCCCCAGGCTTCTATCCCTTGATTTGGATGAAACCTCCCTTTTCTTCCATCAAACAGATATTATTTTATCCATGTTGTGCTGCCTAGGTTTGGGAGAAGAATGAGGTGAGCAGTTCTGTGTTCATCAATGCCACAATACTGACTTATACTCACAGTTGCCTGAGAACAACACAACACTGGGGCAAGACCAAAGCCCACACTCTGTGAGCTGTCTCCTGTTGAGGTGGACTTCTGGCCCCAAACCACTGCATCCAGGCATAGGAGATGCTGGCCAGAATAGACACCCGGAAGATCAGGGCTGCATATTTCCTCCTGAAAATATGAAACTATGGCTGCTCCACAGGCTCACTCAACAGCCAGGCCAGGGATGTGACCAGTGTTAGGTTTCACAAGCCCAGTGCTGAGTTCCAAGACAAAGTCCTATGCTTTACTACCCTGTACCACCCTCCACCAAATAGAGTCTTGCTCTATACTATGCTACCCAAGATTGAGACAATGTTGGTAAAGACATCTACTTGGCCACCAATGCTGACCTTAAGCTGGGTTGTGCCCAAGCCTCATAGCTAGAAGGACCTGCACAATCTTTTGGTGCATCAGGCTCTCACAGCTGGGGGAGATGCAGGCTGAAGCACAAGTCTGTTCCACTGGGGTGCAGGTCTCTGCCTGGCACCAGGGCAGGGCTAGAAGTTCAGTCTGTGAGCACTGGCCTGAGCATAGCTGTGCTGAGGTTGGGGGAGAAGTGGTAGAGGCAGTTCCTTGGTTGCCCAGGCTTGATGGTAAGCTGGACTGCACCTGAGTCTCACAGATGTGGGGACGTGCACAGTCTCAGGGTGTGAATGGGCCCCAGGCCCACCACAGCTAGCAAGGATGCAGGCCAAGACACAAATCTGTCCCGCTGGAGTGCAGGCATCTTCCTGATGCTAGGGCAGTCTATAGCATAAGGCCTGGCCTGGTTCTAGGGTCCTTTGGTTTCTACCTGGTGCTGCGTCTCACAGTGACAGGCCCAACACTGAACTTCAGGGTGAAGTCCTGTGCTAACTCTCCTGCCCTGCTGCCCAGTGGGTAGATTCTTGCTCCTGACTTTGCCACGTGAGGGTGAGGGGAAGGTGTTGAGGCAGTCAGCTAACACATGCCCAGCAGCTGAGTCCACAGATACTGGCCTAGGGGTCTAGAGCTTTGCCCAGCAATAGATTTTACCACGTTGGGTCTGGTACTGGTTCTCAAGTCTGGACTTAATTCCTTTTCTTTTCCCCAAGCCGGTGGTGGGTGGTATCTCCCTCAACACTTGGAGTTGCTTGGAGGGGTTTTTCTTTTTTTATTGGTGTGTGTGGTTGTGTCTAACTCAGGCAATTCCTTCCTTCCTACCTTTTTCAATGTGTTTTTTCTTATTACTATACTAAAATCAGGCACTATAGTCTCTAACCTGGTTTCCTTAGCTTTTATGAAGGTAGTTTGGTGTGTGAATAGCTTTTCAAATCGGTCCGTCTGTGGGGAGGCAATTGCTGAAGGATCTTACTCAGCCACCACCTAATGTAGCCGCTGAGAATTTTCCTCATGGGTTTTATTGTCTTGTGTCTTACTTTTTAAGTTTTTATTTGGTTATAGATATTGTGACTTTTAGGGCTGGGATTTAGCTCATTTGGTAGAGCACTGCGCTGTAGTCTCTGAGGTCCCGAGTTCAATTCCCAGCACTGCAAAAATGGGAGAAGGACCTGGCAATCCACTCCCAAGGCAATCCCGAAACAGTCAGCCATTGAAAACCCTATGAGGGTCGCTATGAGTCGGATACCAACTTGATGGCACCTAACAACAACAACAACAACATTGTGACTTTTACCTTGTTGAGTGCTAGATACTTTTGTATTCCTCTATTTCTCAGCTTTCTGGTAAATGGTTAAGCTGCATGGAAACAGTCTGATCTTTTTGGGTCTTGCTAATAAGATTTGTGCCTGCAGCCATGGCACTGTGGTGTTCGATCCCATCAAATCTCGGAAACTAAGCAGGGTTGGGCCAGGTTAGTACCTGGATGGGAGACCTCCTGGGAACACCAGATACTGTAGGCTTAGGAGAAGGACCCAGCAGCCCACTCCAAGAATCAATCCACCATTGAAAACTCTATGAATAACAGAGAAGCACCGACAATAGTGTTTCGTCTGTTGTACGTAGGGTCGCTATGAGTCGGACACCGACTTGATTGCACTTAACAACAAAAAGTTTTGTTAGATATGATCAGAATAGCATTTGGTCTAGGGCTAATTTTCCCTATTTATTGAGGCAAAACCCTTTTGAATATTCTGCCCATTATACCATGAATTATGAGGTTTTCCACTCTGGATGGTGAGAACAGATACTATTCTAGCCCCACCTGAGCACAGAGAACTCGCCACTTTCCTCTCATCCCTTGTTGTTGTTAGGAGCTATCCAGTCATGTCCAACTCATAGCAACCCTCATAGGGTTTTCAATGGCTGATTGTTTCGGGATTGCCTCAGGAGTGGCTTCTCATCCCTATGTGGTTCTTTTAGCCTCGGGTAGTTTTATCCACACATGTCCTGACCAATACTCAGCTGAACACTCACGGGAGACTTCCTGCAAATCTCCAGAAGTGTCTTCCTCTGTGGCTCTCCTCCTGGTACCCTGGCCTGTGTATTCTGGCTGCCTTGACCTCCCTGGGTAGCCAGCTTTGTCTCTCAACTCAGGGACACCTTTGGGCCCATGCTGTCTGTGCTGCAGTCAGAAAACCCTCTCTAAGAACCTGGGGAGACTGGAAGGCTCATCTTGTTTCCCCCTTTTAGGGATCACTGTCCTGTGCTTCTCAACAGGCAGTGTTTCTCACATTTGCTTTGCACTTCTTTGGCTTTATTTGGAGGCTTCAGTCATCCATTGGATTTTGCATATTTCTCAAGGATTTGCCTCTATGGCTGCAAAACTCAGATTGTAGTAGTGATAGATTTAAGATGTTTAACTGATGTCATTAGGACGCTTCCGGGCTCTGCTTTGGCTTCATTCTAAGCTGCTTGGGGTGGTATCCATAGCCTCATGTATAAGATTCTTCAGTTCCTTTTCTAAATACAGCACCCTTGTTTATTTTGGTATTATAAAAGATAAATGCCAACAGATTAGCTAATTATTTTTTTCTGTAAGATACGTTGTTGACAGGTGCCGTCGAGACAGTGTCCAAGTCATAGCAACCCTATGTACAACAGGCAAAACGCTATTGTCAGTGCTTCTCTGTTATTCATAGGATTTTCAATGGCTGATTGTTTTTTTGGGAGTGGGTTGCTGGGTCCTTCTCCCAAGCCTACAGTATCTGGTGTTCCCAGGCAGTCTCCATCCAAGTACTAACCAGGCCCGACCCTGCTTAGTTTCTGAGATCTGACAGGATCAGATGCCACAGTACTATATGGCTGCAGACCTATAGGATATAATCTATTCTTACTTCTAGGAAGACATGCTAAGAGGTATGTGAATTTTAGAACACTTAGGAACACTTCCTGAAATAATGTTATTTTTTCCCAGTAATCTTATTATGTACAGTAATTCTTTTTGTGTACAACTTACTGGGTTTCATTGTAATATTTCCATACAGGCATATCATTGTGCATTGCTCATGTTCACCTTTTCCATTACTTTCTCCTGTAGCTAATCTTTTCATAGTTCATACATGTGATATGTGGATTTCATCTCATACTTAGTTTTATATTTTCTCTGTAACTTTAATTATACAATTTTACACTATGATTGTAGCATTTCAAATGGTATTAGTAATTTTTTAATGTAGTGATTAATGGGTTCCATTGTGACATTCCACACATGCATATCATTGTACATTGCTCATGTTCACCCCTGTACTACCCCCTTGTGCCCCCGCCCCTCCCTTTAAGGCCCTCCAGTTTTAGTCCAGCAGACAAGGGAGTGACCCTTGTGCCCGTTTAGTAGTGACCTCATCAGGGGCCAGATGGCCTGTCATTGGTTGTGTTTGGTTGTATATCCTTTAACCATTTACTGTTGTCAAGAATGGCATTAGCTCCACCTGGGACAAAGTAGGGGAGGAAAAGATTGGGGTCACAAAAGTCAGGGAAAATGATGCTGGCAGGCAAATCACATATGTTGTTACTATCAGTCATAACCTCAGGGGGGTCCTAGAATGCATGCAGCTGCCTCTGGATGCCAGGCCATTGAGGTACATGCAGCTGCTTTCAGCTGTCCTTTTTTCTTAAATTACTTTTCATTTTGATTAGAAAAGAAGTATTTATGGTTTTGCCACAACAAGAGGGTTTAAGAGGGTCCGAGGAGAGTGAGTGAGATGGAGACAAGAAGCACTCTGGGAGAGTGTCATGCACCAATTTTATTTCTGCGAAGCAAGCCTGTTAAGCAGTAAACCCTGTGATCAGGGAGAACCAATGATATGTGCAGACTATAAGGGGTGGTGCAAGGTGTCCACGCTAGTCTGAGAAGCTCTTAAGGGTGTGTCACAGGAAGTCAGTGCCATCTTGCCTTTGTTTGGCCTGTAAGGGTGTGCAGAGCATGTGCTCTTCTGTTAATCCCAGATAGGCATAGTAGGTGGTTACCCAAGCCAGACTATTGTCCCCCTGAGTTCCCATCCCCGCCTCCCGCCACCTCCCCATCGGGATTCCCCACAAATATTCACTACACATTGTACAAAGTTTGGAAAATCCAAACAATATAGACAACATTTAAAATTACCCCTTGAATACCACCATGCAGAGATCCTCATGGTTCACCTTCAAGTGGCAGCCACTCTCTTAAGTGCCACTGCCCTCCTGGGCTCATGTCTCACCTCTCTGGCAAAAATAGTCAATCTTTTGTGTATTTCAACCTTGCTCCTCCTGTTTAAATCAGTTGTCCTCCTGATATTGAACCACAGTGATGGGCTCAATTATCCTTACGTTTACATTGTAAAAGTAGCTACAAATGTGTCATTAGGCAATGAACACAGGTACATATTCACCATCCAGGAATCTTGTTGGATATCCACTTTTCTAAATTCTACAATTCCACTGAGCCCAATGCAATTCAATAAAGTCAAGTTGGTCAAGTTGAGTAGTTCCTAGTTCTTCCTGATTAATCTGTTTATTTGCTGTGGTCAGTTAAACCCAAAATTCAGCTTCTATCTTTATTCACAAGTCAGATTAGTATAGTTTTATCATTCCCTGGAGTTGGGTCATTTCATGCCAAAGTTTAAAAAAAATCATAAAAAATTGTCATCCAATGTCTAATCTTATGATCTGGGTGCATTTAGGTAGATTAACTTCTTTACATCCTGCCATGTCTTCTTCAACATTACTTAAACGTTGAGGGCATGAGTTGAAATTTCACAATTTTGAACATGCCAAGGTGTGACTCGGATGTAATTTGTCATGGGAGTACAAAATTAACTGATGATTAATGAAATGGAAGCTTCAGTTTTAGGACAAATTTCTTTTGACCAGAAATTTCTCTTAATTTCTTCTTTCTTTACATTTTATCTTATCTTTTCCTTTCACCATAGAGCTCCATCTACGCCAAGTGTGTTGACCTTTCCCATGTTTGTGCCAAAGTCTTCCAATCTTTTCAGATCAATGTCTAAACCTGCCAGCTCATGTGTGAGCGTGAGCTCATTAGGTAAGGCATTGGTTTCAGTGAAAATCCTGAGCTAAGTGTTTTGGGAGAACTGCACAGGCCCTGTGTGAGGTCCTGCACTATGTACAATTGTCATCAAACATGGGAGAAAACAGAGATAAAAGTGACAGACACCAGTTGACTGGTGAGCAGCAACCCAGTAAAACTCCCAGCCTCGTGCTTCCCTAGGCAGGGAATTAATAGCGGTAACTTGTATAAATTGGCCTGCAGAGCAGTTCCATTTCCTGTGGATGTCCAGCCCTGCTCTGAGCTTTCCCAGGGCAGAAGGAACCAATCCTTCTGAGGAAAATCACCCCTGTGGAGGCAGATACAATTAATTTCTGAATTAGCCATGCTGTGAGCTGGGTGGGACAGGCTTTGTTGACCTGCCCAGCCCAAGGGTATAGCTACTATGATGTTGAAATATTGTGGATGGACACAGTGGGTAACCTATGCCAAGATAGATAAGGCTAGCTGTGGACAGACTGAAAAAGGCCACAGTTTTCCCAGAGATTCCAAAAGAGGCCAGGGAGCCTTTACAGGGCCCAAGATAAGTTTCTATATTAGAGCCTTGGCAATGAACTTCTTTACCTCTATAAGAAAAAGTGTTTAAATGAACTTAAGGTAACCAGGAAAAAAATGCTGTCCATTATTGTAATGCTATTACTTTACAACTTATTTCTAAATAAAAAGACAGCATAAAGGGACTCTCTTCTTTGTTGTATAGTTTTTACCCAGGGTTTTCTAAACAAATGTTAAATAGTTGAAGTAGTGTCTTCATTACTGAAACAGAGGCACATTGCTTTATCTCCTCAGTAGCTTAAGCCCTGAATGAATCCCTGTTTCCATACACTCTCTCCTGAAGCCCTGAGCATAAGCTGCTTTGCTTCCCGTCCCCTGCCCCCCAGTGCTGAAGACTGAGCCTAGGGCTTTGTGCCTGCTAGGCAAATGTCCCATCCCTAAGCTACATCCCCCACCCCTGCTTTGGAGATGACATGTTGCCTGCTTCAGTAGAGAGGTGAGGTGAGCATGACACCCCACCCCACGGCTCTACATTCTGGCAATTCTTTTCCCTCCCTCCCTTCCCCTGGTTCATTGCCCTTTGGTGGGCAGTGCTGCCTGAATCCCCCTTCTCGGGTAATCATCCTTAGCCAGAAAGACCTCAGCCCTAAATCCCACCTGCTTCTTTGGGGACAGCCTGCATCAGCAGGTACTTGGCAAGGGGTATGAAAGACTAACTTCTTCACCCCAATTCAAAAAGGCCATTCTAGTTTCAGAGTTCCCCATGGGTCAGCTAGGCCTTTGTGGTGACAGAATGGCTGCCCACTTTCCCACACCTCATTCTTCTCCTGCAGGTGCTCATTCCCTAAGCACTCCCTATTAGCATGCTCATCCCTGGCTAAGCCTGCCTTCTAGGGGAACCAACCTGTGACAACCACGGTCCAGATGTCATTGGTTTATTTTCAAATTTGAGAAAGTCACCCCCCCCCCCTTTTTAAAAGCTTCAGAATATAGTATATTTTAGTAAATGTTCTCACTGCACTTGAATATGTATGCTGCTGTCTTGGGGTGGGTGTTATAGAGATTACCCTGGATTATTCAGGCGGGCCCAATGTCATCACAAAGGTCCTTTGAATGTGGAAAAGGGAAAGAAAGAAATTAGTGTCAGGGTGACATGGCATGAGAGAGATTTGACTGGCTACTGCTGGCCTTTAACATGAAAGGGGCTGTAAGCCAAGAGCTGTAACACGCCCTGGAAGCTGAAACGGCCAGCCTCTAGGCAACCTTGGGCTCTTCAAAAGGAATGCAGCCCTTAATTTGAGCCTAGTGAGACCTCTGTTGGATTTCTGACTTCTATAACAGTAAAAAATAAACCTGTAGTGTTTTTGGCACTGGGATTTGAACCCAGGGCTTCGTGCTTGCATGCTCTGCAAGTGCTGGGCCACTGAGCTGTACCCCCAGCCCATTTTTTTTTTTACTTTTTGAGACAGGGTCTCACTAAGTTACACAGACTGCCTCTGGTCTCAAACTTGCGATCCTCCTGCCCCCGCCTCCCAAGACACTGGGATTACAGGCGTGCGCCACCACGCCCGGCCACCTGTAGTGTTTTAAGACACTAAACTTACAGCAATTTGTTCAGAATCAACAGAAAGCTAGTAGAAAGACATGGAAGGGTTAGCCTCTAGAAGTTTGGTTTAGGTCTTTGTTGTATTTTTCATGCCCCTATTTAGCACCTGCTGAGGTAGCACTGTGGCTTCCGATTTCATCAGATCTTGGAAGCTAAGCAGGGTCAGATCTGGTTAGTACTTGGATGGGAGACCGCCTGGGAATACTAGATACTGTGGACTTTGGAGAAGGACCTGATAACCCACTCCCAAAAATCAACCCACCATTGAAAACCCTATGAACAGCAGAGAAGCACTGACAATAGTGTTATGCTTGTTGTATGTAGGGTTGCTGAGTTACACACCGACTCCACGGCACCTAACAATAAACTTAAGTTCAGTCTTTCCTAGTTTGAAAATAGAGAACAGTTGCAATTCCTTCAGTGTCCTTATCTACTAGTTACAGCATCTATGATATTTTCCTGTAGTTTTGCATCTTTGTAAATTTTAATTAGATTTCAAATTCAAGTTTTACCTTGCTGTTTGCTGCATTTCCCTTCCTCTTCCTTCTCTATTATTATTATTGTAGGGAAAAGTTGGGAGGAAATTGGCAAAAACACCCAAACTGGGAAAACGGCTTTTGAATATCTGTTTTGTAAATTAGAAATCTAGGGAAAATGAAAGTAAGTTGGTTTGCACATTTGTACAAAACCCTTCCTGACTGGACAATTGGACTGAAAGCTGATTGGCTCAGGCCATTCCCCTGGGTGAACTATATAAGAAGCTGCGCTGTGGCAGCTTGACCCTTTTCTGCGCCTTCTCGCCTGTTCCTACCCGGGCCACTGATGAGAAAACACCTCTCCTGCTGCTCTCCCCCGGACCTTTGGTGAGGAAAGAATGCTCTCCCGTCGCAATCATCAACAAGGAAAAGAATCTGCTCTCAGTCTGATCACCGATGAAGGAACAGCTGTCTCCTCGTGACCACCAAGACGACCAACACAGGTGTTTGCCCCTGGAAGGCAAAAGTGCCTGAGGCTTTTCCTTTCTCCCATCTCCTCCGGGGTCCTGAGGGCCGCAGGAGTCTGTGCCCCTCACCAGAGGGTCCTGAGTGAACTGTGTTTAGTATCTGTGTGGCGGCACCGCCCGTCTGAACCTCCAGGCCGGACCGGGAGGTGCGCGCCCCACAATTACTACTACTACTACTACTACTACTACTACTACTACTACTACTACTACTATTATTATGAAACAGACTCTTGTTATGTAGTCCAGGCTTGCTTCAAATTTGGAAACCTTCCTTGGGCTCACAAGTGCTAGGATTGTAGGTGTGTGCCACTCTATATGGCCTGGATTTTTTTTTTCCCCCATTACTTGGCCGTTGAATCCAGGGCCTCACACGTACTTTACAAGTGCCCTACCACTGGAGTACACCTCTAGACCATTTTTAAGTTTTAAATTTAGAGATAAGGTCTCCCTAAGTTTTGTAGGCTGCCTCTAGTCTTGAACCTGCCTTAGCCTCCTGAGTCACTGGGATTAAAGGTGTGCACCCTCGCACCTGGCGTGGTTTGGAGTTTTATAATTTCTATGTTCTTGAGCTTTGGTCTGGGACATGGTTGTTACTTGGAAATAGTCTGATCTTCTGGAGCACTGCTTTAGGTTTTGTTAGATGAGAGGCAAGAGAATGGTGAGTTTGAGGGCAACCTGGGCTACACAGACTCTGCCTCAAACAAACAAACGCCCCGTAAAATAAAAGCAAAAAAGTTTCATTAGGCAGGGCCCCAACAGTGCTTAATCTAAGACTATTTTGTCTGCAGCCATAGCACTCTAGCATCTGATCCACCTGATCTCAGCAGCTAGGTAGGGTTGGGCTGCTTAGTCCTTGGATGGGAGACTGCCAGGGAATACCAGGTGCTCCAGGACAGAGAGAAGGACCTGACAATCCTCTCCTGAAACAATCTGCCATTGAAAACACTATGAGTAGCAGAGAAGCACTGACAATAGTGGCAGGCATGGCGCAATTTTGGGGAGTGTTTTGTTCTGTTGCACTTTAGGTCACTAAGAGTCAGACCCAACTCCATAGCACCTAACAACAATTTTTTCTTTACTCCTAAGACAAAATGTTTGAGTCTTCTGTGTGATTCCTTGTGAATTATGAGCTCTCCTATTTTAGTTGGTTTCTGGACCATGTGAGCTCTGCAGACTGCTCTAATTCTTTTGGGTGGTTCTTTTCTCCACTTCAGGTAGCTTCCTCCCTTGCACACACTGGTAGGTCCTCCAGTGAGAAAGAGGCCCTTCTGCTGGGCTGCAGAGCTCTCTTTGTGTTGTCTCCTCTCTGGTATTCTTCCATGAAAGGCATGGCCACCTTGGCCTCTGTGGACTCCCAGAACTGCCTTCTCAACTATGGGAGACTAAGGGTCTCCATCTGGGTTCTTCCTTCTAGCACCCAGGCAATCTTAGAAATCTTCCTGTTTATTTCCTGTCTGCAGAGTCTACAATTTTTGTTATTGATGCCAGTGTCTTAAGGACAGTTGTTTAATACATTCTGTCCATTTTAAAAATTACTTCTGGTAGGAAGGTAAGTCTAGTACCTTACTCCATCTTGGTTGAAAATGGTAGCTTCAATTTACTACTTCAATGTCTGCAATTAGTAGTAACATCACTTTTTCATTTGTAAGATAGTGGTTCTGTATTTTTTCATTTTGTTTGTCTTCATTGGTTTTGCCAGAAGTTCTCCTCTGTATTAGTCAGCTCAGGCTTCCGTAACAAGACACTGCAGACATGGCTGCTTAAAGATTAGACATTTATTTTCTTAGTTCTAGAGTTTGGAAGTCCAAGATCAAGAAGCCCCTCGGGGTTGGCTTCTGGTGAAGTTTCTCTTTTTGGCATGTGGATGTCTACCTTCCTGCTGTGTCCTTCTTTATATGGCCCTTCTCTATGTACTTGTGGAAAGATGAAGAGATTTCTGGTGTTTCTTCTGACACCAGTTGGACAGGATTAGTGCCCCACCTTTATAACCTTATCTACCTCCTTAAAGGCCGTATCTGTGAAGAGTCACACTTTGGGTTAGAGCTTTCTTTCACATGTGAATTTTGAGGAGACACAATGCAGCCTGTAACATTCTCTGTCACTGATTCTGTTTCATTAGTTTCTGGTCTTTATTTCATTTTCCTCCTCCTTTTTTGCTTTTATTTTTCTAATTTCCTATAATGGATAACATTTTTCCCCCCATTACTATGTTGAAATACACAAGGCTGGGTACTTTATAAAGAAAAGACTTATTTAGCCTAGTTCTGGAGGTTCAAGGGCATGATGCCACTGCCAGCTGTGCTCTAGTGAAGGCCTCAGGGCAGATGGCATCACAATGGTGGGAATGTGTGTGAGCAAACAGCCACCTGGCAAGACAGCCAATCAGAATGGTTCAGGTATCTGGCTCACTCTTCTAATAACCCTCTTGTGAAAACTAACCAGGGGTCCCATAAGAACTATCTTAATCCCTTCCTAGGGCAGTGCCCCCGTGACTTCCCACTAGGTCCTACCACCACCTCTTAGCAGGATCACATTGCAACACGTGGATGTAACACATCCAAACCACAATTTTCAACCTTTATTTTAGTTTTTGAACTGTGTGTCTTAAATTCTTCTTTAGTTGCATGTAATATTTAGTGTGTAATATTTTTGTCAGAAGGACATGGCAATCCACTGCTGAAGCAACCTGCCATTGAAAACCCTATGAAGGTTTGCTGAGTCAGACCCAACTCAATGGCACCTAACAATAACAAACATATTTTTGTGACTATTCATTTCAAACTATTATTCATTTCAAAATATTTTCTAACTTGTAACCTAATGGGTTAATTTTCTAAGACATGCTTTTGAATTGGAAGACTTACTGATTTCTAACTTAAATGGTGGGTTGAATATGCTCAAAACTTCAATCATCTGACTTAATGGCAATATCAGATTTTAAAAATGTCGTATATGCTTCAAAGGATTGTATATTCAGTAACTGTTGTGTTCAGGTTTGTTGTATCAGTTGTTGTTAGGTGCTGTCAAATTGGTCTGACTCATAGTAACCCTATGTACAGAAGGAAACATTCCCTGACACTGTGCAATGTCCGGCACTATTGTCAGTGCTTCCCTGCTATTCATAGGGTCTTCAGTGGTGGACTGATTTTTTTGGAGTGGGTTGCCAGGTCCTTCTCCCTAGCCTGCAGCACCTGGTATGCCTAGGAGGTCTCCCATCCAAAGATTAACCAGGCCAACCCTGTTTAGGTTCCCAGATCAGATGGGATCAGATGCCAGGGTGCTTTACCTCACTTGTATCAGTGAGGTAAAGTGTTTAAATTATACTTTCAAATTTTGTGCTTGTCCTTTACACATTTCCATAGGGACTTTCCTTTTTTAATCCCTGAGGTAGCTGTTTGATATAAAAGTTATTCCAGGTTATAATTATTAGTACTATCAAACCAGTACCTTGATTACTTATGTTTGTATTAAATTAATAATGAATGCATGACTGATCAACATTCCTTGTTGGTGCTGCATACCAGGACGACTGCAACAAAGTTTAACATTTTTTTACTTATTATGTTGAACAAAGGATGACTGTTTTGTACCTGTCCATTTCAAATCATGTTAGCATTTCCCTATCAACATTATATAAAGGGTAGACTTTACTGACAAAATGTCCAGGTGTGCCAGAGATAGAAAAGATATTAAAGTGTTAAAATTTTCCTAAAATCTAGAGGCAACACAGGAAACCAGTGAGCTACGAGAAAGTAGTTTTACAATTAAAATGCCAAATAGGGGATTCATTAACCAAGTAATATTTGTACATAATAAACTTTCACCAGTCATAACCTGCTATGTTATTATTTTAACCCTTAATTAGTATCGTGCTTTTGGAAACTCCCATGACATATGTACTAAGCGCTTAAGTGCTACAGGTCCACATGTCCAGCGTCTGCCCAGGGCACTAGTTTGACCCCAGGATACCACTTAAGGGTTAATATTTTGTTGAGATAGTTTTCCTTACTTCCAAAGTACTTTCTCATCTGTCAACAGGAGAATGAACAATGTTAAAATTTTATGTCTGAAATGTTTTATTTTTTTAATCACTATACATTATATTAAGTATAGAATTTCCTTAAAAATTAATAACTGAGTTACACTGTTAAGGAGAAGAAAACATCTGGCTCTTTTGACTTTTTACATTTATCCAAGTTCCAAGTAGATTATTTTATTAAAGTTCTTCTGTGTTATTTCTGTCCAAGTTGTGACAGCTAAAACAAAACACAAAATTATACATACAACTTTAAATCACAAAGGAAGCTTATGCATTCAAACATATTTGTAAGCACTTTAAGAAATTCTCTTTTACTGCAATAAAACTTATTCTAGGAATGTAGTGAACAAAATAGCCTAGTGGTAAACTTTAATTAAATAATTTATACAATTTTTAAATGTCTACAATAATAAACTATTTTGTGTGGGGCTGAAGATTGAAACTAGTGCCTAGAGCATGCCAGACCAATGTTCTAAGCATTGAGCTACATCCTGAGATCATAGATTTTCAAGACAGAATGTTGCTTATGTAGCCTAGGTTGGCTTTGAACTTGTGTTCCTCCTATCTCTACCTCCTGAGTTGCTAGGACTACAGGAATGCACCACCATGCCTGGCAAAGGTATTTGTAGACATTTAAAAATTGTTTTGTACTAAACAGTTATGACAGAAATGTAAGGGCCAACACAACTTACGGAAAACAAAAACCCTGGAATAAAGAAATTAGTATTAACTCAGTGTGAAAATGTAAAGAGAAATGTTATGAGCAATTCCATTGCTCATAGTTCTCTTCTCCATATACTTCTGTATTTCTAAAAGATCACTACATGCAGAGGAAAAAGCTTTTGATTCTGGAAGGATGGGTAAACTACTGGACCAACTTTCCCAAAGATAACAATTAGAAACTTTCAATAAATTGTAAAACATTAACTGCCCAAAGGCAGTGGAGAGCAAGGAAAAGCCAGCAGATTCTAGAGCACAGTCAACACATTGGACGCAATAGCACTGAGAGATTCCCTGGCTCTGTGGCTCTTCACCTGAAGGTAGTCTGCAGCTGGAGTTATACTGGGCAGCTAGAACTATGACAGAAAACTTGCAACCTTTCTTGCTTACAGAGTGTTTAGAGCAACGAAACTACTAGGAAGTGATGGGGGAAATCCTGGAGAGAAAGACGGTGAAGGACCTTAAATTCTGTTCCTACATTTAACATGAAACCCCAAATCTTATAAATGGGAGAGATGTGAGCTGCTGCCTAAGAAACAACAGTTTGATGTTAGAGCCCAGTGAAGGTAACTGCCTAATGGTAAACTCCTAAGTCAATAATATTTAAAGAAATAGAATTTAGTCATAAACATTGCAATGTAAGATCAGTCAATATAACAAGAAAACAGGAAAATGTGATCCATTCTTTGGAAGAAAATCAATGGTGACTGGCAGATGATCCCTATGTTGTAATTAACAAACAAATTTCTTAAAGCAGCTATAACTACCTTTCCTTCAAGTGTCTGTCAGCTTGTTGTGCTGTGGGGGCTTGTGTGTTAGTGAAAGCTATGCTACTGGTATTACAGATACCAGCAGGGCCACCTATGGTGGACAGGTTTCAGCTGAGCTTCCACACTAAGACAGACTAGGGAGGACCTGGCAACCTGCTCCTGAACAATTAGCCATTGAAAACCCTATGAATAGCAGAGAAACACTTAAATATAGTGCCAAAAAAGCTCTGCAGGCTGGCAGGCATTCAAGAAACTACTGGAGTAGAGCTGCTTCCTCAAAGTAGAGTCAACCTTAATGATGAGAATGAAGTAAAGCCCCTGGGACCTCCTTTTGCTGATATGGCACAATTCAAAATGAGAAGAAACAGTGGCTAAAAGACTGGGCTCAAACATAAGATCATGTGTATGGCACAGTGCTGGGTAGTGTTCCGTTCTGTTTTATGGGGTTGCTATGAGTCAGATCTGACTTGATGGCTCCCAACAACAATAACTACCTTTAATGAAGGAAGGATAACATGCTCAAGGAATGAAAAGATAAGAAATATCAGCAGAGAAAAAGAAACTAAAAAAAGGAAATAAATGAAAATTTTAGAATTCATAAATACATTATTTAAATGACAGGGAGACACAAATTGAACATGTTGAATAACAATCTGCAGGGACGTATGGAATAATGTGAGTCAAACATACAGAGTTGTGTTACTTAATGATAGGGAACAATTCTGAGAAATGCATAGTGAAAATACCACTTAATAGTAAAGGTGAAATAAAGGCATTTTCATATAAAGGAAAATGAAAAAACTCACTCCTAGCATACCTGAGCAATAATAAATGCTAACAGATGTTTTTCAGTCAACAGAATCTAAAGCCTATTGGAAGTAGAGATAAAAGCACGGAAAGTCACAAATATGTAAAAACAAAGGATTTATTTATGATACAACGGAAACAAAAATGATGACTACCACTTGAGAGGTTAATGATATATATAGATGTACAGTATATGATAATCACAGCAGAACTGCTATATAGTTGCATGGTTACTATAATTAGTGCAACTGACACCATATTTACTGTAGTCTACAAATACACATGAAAAGTGTGCGAGCCAACTGCTGAATAAATGCAGATATAACTTAAAATGGAATGGTAAAGTTTTCAAATCATCCAAAGGCAGACATGGAAGGAAGAACCCCAAACAAGAGACTAAAAAAACAAACAAACAGTAAAATGGTGGACATAAATTATATCAGGTGGTAAAAGGCAAAGACTCTATGGGTAGTTATTTCAGGTGAAGTAGACTTTAAGACAACATTACCAGGTAAGTGGAGGACTACTCTACAATGATAGAAGCCAGGAAGACTTTTAGGAAGATGATGAATCATAAGTGTGTATGTACCTAATAGCTCCAAAATACAAAATATAGAAATTGAGAACTAAAGGGAGGGAGAATGAATTCCACAATCTGAGTTGGTGATTTTTTTCTTTTGACACAGGTCCTCCTCGTGTAGTCCAGGTTGGCCTTGAATTTGACATCTTCCTGCCTCAGCCTCCTGAGTGCCTCCTGAGTGCCACTATGCCCAGTTCCTAGTTGGCAATTGTAATGCCATTCTTTTAGCATATGATAAACTAGGACACCCTCCTACTGAAGAAAAGAAACCAATGAAGACAGACTCTGAGTAATGCTATCAGTTACCTTGCCCAAATTGATATAGAACTCTGTATTCAACTTCTGTAGAAACTCAGTTTTTTTCTGCATCCAGTACTGGGGGTTGAACCTAGGGCCTTACACATGCTAGGCAAGTGCTCTAACACTGAGCTACACATCCAGCCCCTTTTCAATTATTTTTTTAATTTTGAGGCAAGGTGCCTTGAACTTGTGATCCTCCTGCCTCTGCCTCCCAAGTCACTGGGATTACAGGCACATACCATAGCACCTGGCATGCACAAGCTCATTCTTTAAGTGCTTATCAAATGTTTACCAAGACAGACCATATACTTGGCCATTAAAGGAATTTTAGTGTGTTTTAAAACAGTGAAATTATGGAGTATATTCTTTGACTACAAGGGAACTAAGAATTAAGTATCTAAAAAACTTTGGAATACTTAAGCAACAATAGATTTATAATAATAATTGGGCTAAAAAATCACAAGGCAAATTACTTCAAACTGAGTGATAATGAAATATGTAAAAATTTGTGGAACGCTGGTGCAGCAGTGTGAGACAGACATTTTAAGGCTTTAAATGCGTATTTTAGAACAGAACTAAGGTTAATAACTTTTCAACTAAAGAATCTAGGAAAAAAGTTAATTCAAAGTAATCAGAATGAAAAAGAGTAGAAATCAATGAAAGAAAAGTAACATGAGAATATGTGGTTCACTGAAGAGATCAAAAAAATTGAGATTCCACTAGTTAACCTACGCAAGAAAATAAATTTATTCCATTTATATGATAGTCTAGAATAGGCAAAACTAATCTACAATGGGAAAATACGAAGACGGTGTTTGGGCAGGGTGTTTGGGACTGGGAAAGGATAAGAGGGAGATTTCTGGGGTGATGGTAACATTCTGTATCTTGACAGGAGTGTGGGATATTCAGGCAAACATCTGGCAAAACTGAATGTATACTTAAGATTTCTGTATCTCATTGTAGTAAATTTTACCTCCAAGGGAGAGAGGATAAATAAATAATGAATTTTAGGTAAATGATACTGGCACTGATAGCTACAATATACTTTGAAATTAATAAGTCAGGGCAACAAACAGATTGAGAGGTGGATAGGTGTCTTATAAAGCACAGTAGAACACTAATGGGGAATATACAGGTGTTTATTAAAAATTCTCTTCACCCTCTCTCTATGCTTGAAATTCCCACTAAATTAAGAACCACCCAAGGGTAAGGAAGTTGTGCTGGAAAATCAATGATAGGAACAGTTGTTAAAACCAAGTAGATGGTAGTTATGACTTTTATGGCAGTCAAGGTAAAAGTGAGCATCATCAGTATAGTAACTGAGAACATTATGGGAACAATCCTAAAAGAACTGTATAGAAAATTAGTATACTCCACCCACTTGCTATTGTTAACTTTCAAAGTGAACATAATTCTACTGTATTAGCTGCATATATATTAACCGACCAAGTTAATGTCTTAGGCCCAATATATAATAGGCATGGCAAAATCAGACATTTGGAGAATATATACAAAAATGCTGAATTAAAAGAAAAAAAATGCTGAATTCAATTTTGTCTGAGTACGACACTGCAAGTTTAGATTCTGTGAACTTACCTTTTCATAAAGAGCCAGGATAATGAAAATAAGGTTACTTATCAGAATTTTCTTTTGTCTGGGGCAAGATTCTTGTAGCTGTATGGCTTTCTATTTTGGCTGGTTAAGATGAGTAAGTGGCTGTCTTTTGAAAACTATTAATAGCAACCTGGGGTAGGTTAAGAGAAACAAACTAAAAAGGTACACGTTACCTGTTTTATAAACTGCGTAGCATTGAAAAGCTCACTGCAGCCATACAAAATGTGTTTGCCTTGCTTCCCCTGTAAAAATCAGAGACAGAATTCAGATGCAATTGAGTAACAAAATATTTTTAGTATTTTGATGGATATTAATCTGCTAGGACTTTTTTGGCTGTTTTTAAAGGTTCTTAAAAATTTTCTTTCTAAGGGGTGGAATTTAGTGTATATGTATATCCTAAAATTGGATGGCACAAAGAGGAAGGAATAAAGTAGTGAAATGGCCATAAGAATGTGTTTTTCTTTCATAAAGTGGTATGTTATGGCACAATCATGATGCTATTTCCTAGGGCACTAAAAATAGAAAGAATCTGATAAGTCTCATTTTACAGGAGCAACAATGATCTATAAAATCTTGTTGTTGTTGTTGTTAGGTGTCGTCGAGTTGGTATCTGACTCATAGTGACCCTCTGTACAACAGGGGAAACACTATTGTCAGTGCTTCTCTGCTGTTCATACGGTTTTCAATGGCAGATTGATTTTTGGGAGGGGGTTGCCAGGTCCTTCTCCCAAGCCTACAGCACCTGGTGTTCCCAGGCGGTCTCCCATCCAGGTACTAACCAGGCCTGACCCTGCTTAGCTTCCGAGATCTGACGGGATCGGATTCCACAGGGCTATGGCTGCAGGCAGTCAAGACTTAGGTAAGTCTTTTTTGTTTGTTTTTCAAACAGGGTCTATGTAGCTCAGGCTGGCCTCAAACTCTCGATTCTCCTGATTTAGCTTCCTGGGTGCCAAGATTACAAGTGTAAGCCACCGTGCCCAGCTAGGTAAGTCCTTTATGTGGAAATTCTTAATGTGAACTGTGTTCTTCAAAGTAAATTATCTTTTGACATTGGAAAAAGAATCTTATTCTGCAACTTAGATAGTTCATCAAGTAATGCAACAATGGTGGCTTTGTAACACAAGGACATTTCTCTGTGAGGTATAAACTGAATAAACATCCCTTGATTGACTAAATGTCCTAGTTGGTCATCTCTGAGAATAAAACAAAAGCCACATTTCAATACATTTTTTAAGGAATGGGATGTGCAGCAATTACAAATTGTCATACAATTGGGATTCTTGAGGCTACACAGAAAAAGGGATCTAAACGTCTAGGATCTTCTCTCAGTAGCACAGGGTATGCCATTTTCAATAATGAACCACTAAAATATATCCTAAACACACTCGTCTAAGGGGAGTCTCAATCAGCCTCTATAGCAGAAACTAGGAGAACATGACAGAAACCACATCACATCAATCTTAACATTTCCATTAAACAATGCTAGCAAGCACGTGTAGGTTGCCCACTGATCTATCCTGGATGCTAGCACAGACCTAGATTCATTTGGCCAAATTTAAGCACCATGTCCTGATATTCAGAGATAAGCACAGGGCTACAACAGAGAAGTTGAGATTAGTCAACAATCCCCCAGCTCGGTCAAGGTTTCTTAATCAAATTATTCATGATCATTATTCTTTCTGTATCTTTTATTACCTTTCTAAAACAGAATCTAATGAGGTGTAGGTATAATTTTAAAGAAACACAGTTTACCAAATATTTCAATATAAACTTAATCATGCACATGTGTGATAACCTCTTTACCCCCCCATTAAACTTGATGAAATGTACCAATACACTGATTTAATATAAAATTATACACTGATTTGATATAAAATTATTAACTAAATCTAATCCTGTAGTCAATCATCTACCACCAAAAGGACATCTTGTGGTAGTTTTAAGTCAAATTCTCAATACAGTTGATTATCAGTATTATCAAATGGTTTGATTAATCAAATTAATTTTGACAAGTTGTAACAAATAAGCAGTTAAATTATGAGTAACTAGGGCCTGGGCACCAAGTGTTTTACAATGCAATAAAAAGGCAAAATAACCCAACTAAAACCAGACAAGCCTCCAGCCGTAGCACTGTGGCGTCAGATCTCAGAAGCTAAGCAAGGTCGGACCTGGTTAGTACTTCGATGGGAACAACAGGTGCTGTAGGCTTGGGAGAACGACCTGGCAACCCAGTCCCAAAAAACAATCAGCCATTGAAAACCCTATGAATAGTAGAGAAGCACTGACAATAGCGGTTTGCCTGTTGTATGTAAGGTCACTATGAGTTGGACACCAACTCGATGGCACCTAACAACAAAAATGGACAGAAGATCTGAATAGACATTTCTCCAAAGAAGATTTACAAATGACCAATATGCACATGGGATGGGATTTAGCTCAGTTAGTAGAGCACTGCGCTGCAGTCTCTGAGGTCCTGAGTTCAATTCCCAGCACTGCAAAAATGGGAGAAGGACCTGGCAATCCACTCCCAAGGCAATCCCGAAAACAGTCTGCCATTGAAAACCCTATGAGGGTTGCTATGAGTCAGATACCGACTCGATGGCACCTAACAACAACAATATACACATAAATGATGTTTGACATAATCATCAGGGAAATGAGAATCAAAACCACAGTGAGATACATCATACCTACCAGGATGGCTGTAATCAAAAACTCAGGTAACATGTTGGTAATGGTGAGAAATTGGAACACTCAAAACTGCTGATGGGGCCGGGCGCGGTGGCGCACGCTTGTAATCCCAGTCGCTCGGGAGGCGGAGGCGGGAGGATTGCAAGTTCGAGACCAGAGGAAGTCTGCGTAATTTAGCGAGACCCTGTCTCAAAAAGTAAAAAAAATGGGCTGAGGGCGCAGCTCAGTGGTCCAGCACTTGCAGAGCATGCAGGGACGAGACCCTGGATTCAACCCCCAGTACCACAAAAACAAACAAACAAAACAAAACAAAACAAAACAAAAAACAAAACTGCTGATGGGGATATAAAACAAGGCAGTTGCTTTAGAAAATAGTGTGTAGTTCCTCAAATGGAGAATATAATTTTCCCCCAATCAAGTGCAACATTTTGATGGATGAGCAAGAGCTCATTTTGAGAAAGATGTAAAAAAATACTACTATAAATTGACTTAGTAAAGCTAAATGTACATTGTAATGTAACTGCAGTTTGGTGGAATACTGGTATCACTGGTAAGATTAATTTGAATAAGTGACAATATGGATATAGATGAGCAAATGTATTAGGGAATTGAACAAAAACAAGATGTCCTGTTAGAAAGTGATCACAGATCTAGATTTACATGGTGGTTGTTAGAGACCCCATGTATGATAGAACAAAACACTTCCCAATTCTTAATTATACACCAACTTACCTAAATTATCTAAATCTAACTATTACATTGAATCAATTAATTTACAAAATTCAACTTTCTGTAGCGGAAATATACGAGTTATTAAGCTTGTGTATAATTAAGGACAAGTTTTCACAAGGCTATCTGGTAAACTGTAAGTTTTCTTTAGGTTATTCTTTAGTCACTACACAAATAATTGTTGTTGTTGTTGTTGTTGTTAGGTGCCGTAGAGTTGGTATCCGACTCATACTGACCTTCATAGGGTTTTCAATGGCTGGCTGTTTCGGAATTGCCTTGGGAGTGGATTGCCAGGCCCTTCTCCTCTCCCATTTTTGTGGTGCTGGGAATCGAACTCGGGACCTCAGAGAGTACAGCACAGCGCTCTACCAACTGAGCTAAATCCCAGCCCTCTTAGATTATTCTTTAGTCACTACACAAATAATTAGTATTCTGGTATTTATCCTTTATTCTATAAATGTTGGTATAAGATGATGAAAAAAGACTGGTAAGTGATTAAAAGTACTTAAAAAGTAAAATATATAGGTATTGTAACCCAGTGTATTTTATTTCTGTGAACACTTGGAACCAGTCATCTTGCTAACCCTTAGGCAAAGCTGAATAAAATGTACTCAACCCTTAGCACAGGACTTATTAATTAGTTTTTTTTTTCTTTTTGTGGTACTTGGGGATTGAACCCAGGGCCTCATGCATGCTTTGTAAACACTCTACCACTGAGCTGCACCTCCAGCCCATTTTTAATTTTTTTTATCTTGTCTTGAGACAGGGTCTCGTTAAATTACACAGGCTGCCTCCTTGAGTCACTGGGATTACAGGCATGAGCCACTGTGCCTGTGCTAGGTTGAGACAGAGTACGAGGCAACTTATACTATCTTGTCAGCACTGTTTCTAGAGATGGTTTACACCTCTTTTTTTGTCATGCTCTCTTTGTTTCTGCTTTTCTGGTTATGCAATCTAATTTTAACTATGGGACCAAAGGGGTACTTACAAAAACCTTTCCTTTACAAGACTGGGGCCCCTCTGCCACCACGGTTTCCTACATATAGAGTTGTG
This sequence comes from Pedetes capensis, assembly GCA_007922755.1. Lineage (NCBI taxonomy): Eukaryota > Metazoa > Chordata > Mammalia > Rodentia > Pedetidae > Pedetes > Pedetes capensis. The sequence goes on along the minus strand of VMDO01003731.1, from coordinate 90,259 downwards.
GTTCATAATGTGAAGATGAAGCATATCTTGCACAACTGACAGAGTATCCTGGGAATTGTATTTATTAGTTTTTCAGTTCTGTGACATCTGCCTATGTGGTTATTTTTTATTTTTTATTTTTTTCCTGTTATGCTACAACCTCTACCTTTATTAAATGGGAGAAGGGCCTGGCAATCCACTCCCGAGGCAATCCTGAAATGGTCAGCCATTGAAAACCCTGTGAGGGTCGCTATGAGTCGGATACCGACTCGATGGCACCTAACAACAACAACAACAACTACCTTTATTAAAGGCTTATGTGACATCAAGACATAAATAGTGATCATTAGTTAATGTTAAGTAAATGAATGAAGATTATGTCATTCTAACAACAGCTAATCTTGCTGCTCCTAAATTTTAAGCATTTTACCCTTCAAATTATGACTCTTCCTTCATATTTTTTTAGTTTTCTGTTACTCCCCGATACTGTCAGCTTTGAGTAATGCACTACATCAAAAGCTTATTTGCAGAAGACAATAGATTGCACATTTGTTACAAGTATGTTGCTGGTTTAAGTTAATAGGATTGAAGTAAAGTGCATAGTATTCAGATAAATGAGGTGTTTTTTGCTTTTTTTTTTTTTTTTTTGGCAGTACTTGGGGGTTGAACCCAGGACCTTGCATATACTTTGCAAAGCTCTACCACTGGGCTACACCCCCTGCCCATTTTTTTTTTTTTTTTTTTTTTTTTTTTTTTTTTTTTTTTTTTTTTTTTTTTTTTTTTTTTTTTTTTTTTTTTATCTTGACACAGGGTCTTGCTAAATTACACAGGCTGCCTCTGGCCTGTGATATTCCCTCTCCAGAGCTGGTGGGATTACAGGCCTGAGCCACTGTGCCCAGCCAGATAAATGAGTTCTATAAATCATTTCAAGGGAGACTTTGTGGAAGAGGAGAGATCTCTAAACATTTAAAGTTACATTGACAGCTGCCATGTGCACTATATGGATACATTATTTTCCAGATCAAGTATAATTTTAGTATAGAAATACATGTAATAAGATTAGGAAAATGAACATATGGGCATTTCTCTATATGTAGATTTTTGTGAGAGTCTCGCTGTGTTGCCCACACAGTCCCTGAACTCCTGGACTCAAGGGATTGTCTCCTAAGCAGCTGGGACTAGAAGTATGTGCCACAGTCTGGCTGATATGCAGGATTATCAAACTATTTCTTAGTAAAGTAGTGATGTTAGAGTCATGATAGCCACCAGGGATCACTAATATTCTAAAGATATAAAACTGAAGTCATCAAATTATAGAAGGCCAAACTGTACCTTTATGTAGTCAACAAGATTTTGATACTCAATGTAGTTGCCTCCTCCCACCACAAAAACAATTGCCTAAAAATGCAAACAGGAAAGAAAGTTGAAGAAATAGTTAAATCAGTGTTTTAACCTTTAAGGAACATGGTTTTTGGTCTGGAATCTATTCTGTAATTGAGGTAAAAAATACAAGGTTGCCAAAGGACACATTTTAAGTACCTGAGACTATACATTTATAACTTTTAATGTCTGCTGAGTGAGAAAATGTTTCAGAAACAATTTAGAGGAAAACAATTACCTTCAATTAATAGCAAATAAATATAAAGGGCTTTCTCCAAAGGACATTCTTAAAGCGTGTAGTTATTTACTAAAGGCAGGAAAAATAGCACACCTAATTCCCAACATGTTACTTCCTGTATTTACTATTACTGAGAAGTCTCTTTGTATTTCAAATGAAAATATAGTCATGATATCACAAATATTTGGAATACAATATTAGAAGTTATACGTACAAAATTCTCATTGCAATCTGAGGGACTTCAGTTATTTTGTCATTCATTTTGAAGCTTAAAATACTATAATTACAAACCGCTTTATAAATCAGGAAAATGTAATTGCTAAGAATTAAATCATTTCTGTACACCCAGGATCTTTTTATCAATATTGCTGCACTAATCATCATAAAGCCATGCTTATGACAAACACTCAAGACTGCTTGGTCACCTTATCTTTCTTTTCTAGAAGTAGAGAACTTTTATAGGAAACTTACCTCTTGGAATGGATTTTTGTTCCTAGGAACTGAGCTGCAATAAGGAAAAACCACACTGAAAATTTCACCCATGACTGTTATTATAGGTAACATAGGCAGGGGAAATAAACAACCACATACACTTGTGAACATTATTAGATAGTTATTTACAATTCTACCTCCTTCACCTTCTTGGGAAGGTAGTGGGTTTAGTTTTGAAAAGGAAGAAGCTACAAGAGGTAGATAACTCAATGTCTAAAAGGGAATAGAGCAATCTACTGTTTTTGAGATTAAATTCTAGAAGACTGAGCAACAGCTCCCATGAGGAAGAGTCAAAGTGTGGATAAAGATGAAGTTATCGATAAAGCAGGTGTTTTATATGGCAAATTTTCACCATACTCAAAATAATACATATTGTCATGGGGTACCTACATTTGCAGAAAAACCAAATGAACATACGTATGAAACCAGATAACTCAAAAAGGAAAGGGAATAGGGGAGGAGGGATTTGTATTTTGCTGTAACTTGTCTTTTCTTTATTACAGTGTGATTTATGATGATAGCTGATTAGCCTGAAGTAATTTTTGAAAATCTCAACCAGGAAGAGAGAGCCATTATAAACCTCTTAACTGTTCAGCTGGACACAGCTCCATCATCTTTCCTTCCTTCTGTGGCCTGTCTAAATATTCTACACAAGGGGTAAGAAGTCCACCGGTTCCAAATGTCTTGTAAGTATTTAACTTCCCTCTAGAGCACTGTTTAAGCTCCTCTGAGAGTAGACATGGGATGAAGTGAGTTAAATAGCATAGTATTAGTAGATATTAATAACCAATATTTGTGATGAGATAGCTCAGAGAAGGCTCTGTTAAAAACGAAATTCTGAGCTTATCAGTTTCATCAATGCTAATTATGCTACATTCAGGATTAAAAATTTCTCAGCTTCTATGAAACAAAATACAGTTATATACAATGAAGAAAAAAATATAAGCCACAGAATTAGCAATACAGGAAGAGAGTTGCAGATCCACTATTTTGAAGTGTATAACCAGTAGTTTTTAGGATAGATTTGTATAACCATCACTCTCTAATTTCAGAATATTTTTATCCTGAAAGAAGCCCCTATACACATTGGAAGTCATTCTGTTCCATAATTTACTTTGTCAATTCTTTCTTGTCAACAATAGCTGGTATTAGCAGGTCTTATGCAACAGTGTTTCTGGTAAATTCAGAAAAAGAATAACACTTTACCAAACAATTTAATAATCTAGTGATGAGATCATTTGTCCTGATTACTTACAAGGATGTGAAAGCTTGGGAGAGAGAAAATGTAAAGTTCTAATGACCTTAAACATAAGTTACATGCAAGAAACTAGCTCCACTAAGTTTTAGTGCAAGAGATAACCATTCTAAGTAGTTATGCCCCGACTCAATAGTTCTGCTTATTCTTTCAGGCTACTTTTCATATTACCCAGAATTAAATCTTGAAAAATAATATCCATAATAAACAAAGGATAACGTACCATGCCATGTCTGTCATAAAATGCAAAATTATACAACATTCTAAATTAAGTGTTTTTCTAGCAATGGTTTTCAGGGACTAATTACATAAACAATAAAATGACTGGTATTCAAAATAGAGTGTCCTTTTCATTTGGCCTGATGAGCATATTCATTTAAAAACATGTTACACAAATTTCTCTCTCCTCACACATCTGTAATACTATCATCATTTCATAAACAACTGAATGTATTTTTCTTTTTCATTTTTTTTTCAGGGCCACAAACATGTTCGACAGGTACTCTACCATTGAGCTATACCCTCTTCTCACCCTTTTTTTCAATTAATTGTTTTTTATTTTTTGAGAGAGGGTGTCACTCACTATGTTGTACAGGCTGTCTCTGACCTTCAACTTGCAATCCTCTCACCTCAGCCTCCTGTGTCACTGGGATTACAGATGTGCAGCACATTATCTGGCTACCTAACTGTATTTCTGGTGTGCACACTGGGGTTTACCTTAGTTGGTAGAGTGCTGCTCCACACTTTGAGGACCTGGGTTGAATCCCCAGCACCACAAAAATGGGAGAAGGACCTGGCAGTCCACTCCCGAAACAATCGGCCATTGAAAACCCTATGAGGTTCACTATGAGTTGGACCCAACTTGATGGCACTTAACATCATACTTGGAAGAAATACAACAAAATACAATGTATAATTACTAGTGATTATATGTGAGTGATGGAGATTATATACTGAGTTTTTCATATAGTTTTCCAGTTTTCCATATAGTTAGAATTTTTAGTAAAATGCATGCTGCTTTATAATAAAAATCAATTATTTCCACTCTTGGAAAGAAATCCCTCAACAAACCACATAAGACAAAAGCTACTTACCTGTCATTTCCCCGAAGCATTTTGGGATCAAAATATCTATAGTCATCAGTTTCCTGTTAAAAAAACACACACACACCACATTCTTTATCTTGACTATGGAATTTCTATTTAGAAGGTCATAGTTTGGTAGAATGTATCTTACTTTAACAGATCTATCAGTTTTGTAGAATGTATAAACACCCCTAATGTTTAAAAAGAAGTTACTATGTGTTAAGCTTTATTCTAAGTGTTTCACATGAAACTACCCAATCCCCAGTCTATCATGTAGTTACTATCATTATCCCCATTTATCAGATGGGCAAGTTGGGATACTGAGAGGATATGTAACTTTCCTAAGGCCACATAATTAGTTAGGTATGGGAACTCTAGGATTTGAACTCAGGCAGTCTAGTTTCGATAGCTCTCAACCACCTTGCTATACTGATTCTCAAAAACATATCTGTCTTAAAGACTTGGAAACAGTTAATGTACCTAAGTATTTTTGTTTCAGAATTTTATCTTTATACACCCATGACTCTATTGAACACACAGAATATTCAATACAGGTTCAGTTTTTATTTTTTTTATCTGAGACTTTTGGAGCTAGATTTCAGAATTAAAAAAATGTAGGTAAGATTGGGAATCTACTGTAATATAGTGTGGGCAGTACCTACCTCATCATCTGTTAGTAACATATGAGCATTAACACAGAATAGGATAAATAAAAACTACAAAGAGGCTCAATTTGAGTCCAAGCCAGACTTTGCTACAAAATTGTTTATATGCAATCTTTTAGCTTTCAAAGCCGCTTTTTGATTTTAGAAGTTGTGGATAAAGGGGGTGGGACCTCCATACTGAATTAGAAACTTAGCTTCTTGATATTGAAGGAGTTGGAAAGTACCCTTCTACTGTTTGATGAGATAATGCTTCCCAATCTGTCTTCCTCTCCTTCCACAGCAGAATTAGCCAAAAAAGCGTTTTAATTTTTTTTTAATTTTAATTTTTTCCTGGAGTGTGGATGGCCCCACTAAAACTTGATAAATGAAAAAATACCACGTGTTGCTAATATTCAGTCCTGTACTCAATGGTGGATTCTTATTAATCACAGCACTCTAAGTAAACCCAAATGTCAGAAATCTGCAATACTTTGTTCCAAGAAATTACTACCGGCCAGACTAATAAGGCAAGAGGAAACCTACCTGCTATCTTGCCTCAATTTCAATTTATCCAATTAAGACGAATCAAAGGAGAACACTTAATAAATGTAAATGATAAAAATGTATCTAAAATTAGGTTACAGCATTTTAAAGCATTTGAGATAAGATACATTCAAGATTACCTGCCAGGTCTAACTTAGTATACTTTGTTACTCTCTTCAGCATTTTAGTAATCTCCTCAGTGCCTCCAAATCAACTTCTCCATCTGGGAACAGGAGAGGGATAAGAGAGTGCAGGCACCTACCTCACATAGCAGATGGATGAAGAAAAGCTTTTAAAACAGAAAAAAATTCACTTTTTCTAATTAACTAAAAAATCTGACTTCAGTTATAAAGTCAATAAAATTTTGAGTAAGAATCACAATTTAGCCAGCCATGTGCTTATGGCTGAGAAATGTGGAAGGAATATATATGAAGAGGTAAGCAGGAATACCAGAGTAGTAGAGTTTTTGGTTCCAGTTGTGCTACTAAAAGCCATGTGACCTGGGAAGTTACTTAATGTCTCTTATTTACCTATTGTCCAATGTTAAAATGACAATGTTTCTTCCAACTCTACAGTTCTGTGATTCCAAGAAGGGCATGGTTCTTACTCTAATAAACATAGCATAATGTTAAAAAAAAAATCTGCCTTTAAAATTCCAACACTACCATTTAGTAACTGACCATATCATGCCTCAGTTTCTTCATCTATAAAATGAGACTAACAGTACTTTTCTTGGAAGGTTTTACTGAGGATTAAATAATGTAATAGGTGAAAAATGCTTTGAATGGTTCTTGGCACAGAGGACACAATAGATGTTAGCTATTATTACTAGTGTTATTACTCTACATCTCAACATGAAGACTAAAGACAGTAACAAAATATCCTAAACTTCCTTAACTCTTGTGTATTTGGCATTGTGTCTAAACTTTTGCATTTATTTATAATATTAACTTGTATTACTGTTTGGGATAATATCTTCCAGAAGTTTACTTCCTAATATGAAGCAGTATTCTCTAAGACAAGTAGTCATGAATGTATACCTCTCTTAGGCTTTTCAAGATCCCCTTTATTTAATCCTAGGATGTAGTAACAAACTCTATTATTACTACATTATATGCTACTATAGGTCTGCAGCTTATAGCACCCTAGCATCTGATCCTGCCTGATCTCAGAAACTAAGCAAGGTTGGCCTGGTTAGTCCTTGGATGAAGAACTCCCTAGGAATATCAGGTGCTGCATGCTAGGGAGAAGGACCTGGAAATCCATTCCTGAAACAATCTGCCATTGAACACCCTATGAATAGCAGAGAAGCATTGACAATAGTGCCAGGCATGGTATAGTGTCTGGGAGTATTTTGTTCTGTTGTACATAGGGCTGCTATAAGTCGAACCCAACTTGACGGCACCTAACACCACCACATATATACTGATTCCTAAAATGGAAGTATCTAACCTTTTTTAGCTTATCGTTACAGACAACTCTCCCATTCTTTTCACATAGCAATTATACTTGTTTGGTATTTTATTATGCTGTTTCTTTGTTTTCACATAAGTGAATTTTAAAATTTGTTTTTCTTATTCTGGAGTGTGGATGCTCTGACCACAAAACCTGACAAATGAAAATATACCATATGTATTGCTAATAGATGAAACTACTCACTTAATCCCCAGTCTATCGGGTAGTTATTATAATCATGTTTTAATAATTACCCCAAATCTCATATCAATATGTAGATTCTGTTCTCATTGTTTTCAAGTCTGGATTCCTAAGCCTCACTGCCAAGTATACAGTGATTCAGATGAACACAAACTAGGGTTTTGAGAAGAGTAGACTCATGCTGCCTTTCTTGAGTCTAGACTCTTGTGGTAATAAACACCTTTTGGTTGCTGTAGAGCAGAGTAATACTTTTTATTAAACAGAGTGTGATGATTTTTATGTTACTTACTTGAATTATAAACAGATCACTTGGAAACCCATTCTTTAAGTAAATACTAAAAATATTTATCCATTTGTATATTCAACCAACAGCCTCTCTCTCAATTTACTTCTTTAGCCCAAATGAATTTAGTGTCGTCTGAACATACACACTTAAAATTTTTACTATGCATTCCTCTCCTAATTACGCTAAACCAAATGATGTTCACTAGTTCTTTTTCACTTACAGAAACATGATCTTAAGGATATATTTAACACTTAATTATATATACAGGATATAATCTACATTTAATTTGGAGAGAGCCTGGCCAGAATGGTTATAGCAGCTGAGAAAACCCAATTCCCTGTATCTGTAATGATGGTTAACAAATGCTCTCTGAGAACAGGGATTCTTTCCTTTCTCTCAAGTATGTTGCAATGATTAAGATAACAATAAACTCAATCTAATTTTATCACCTTTCATATTAGCCAGTTTGATACATTCAAGAATTTACAAGTTCAATGTACAATGTACTCACAGGGTTTGACTTCATCTCCATGAGATTGTCTAAAATGCGAGTAACTGGTAGATTCTGTGGAAAAGATCCAAGTTTTGTCAAGTACTAGAATAACATCAAAGTTCCATTCTAACCAAACAATCTAATTGTTCTACAGTTAAGTATGCTTACCTTTCAATTAAACACATTCTAAGATTAAATATTTTGTGAAAGGTGCAGATGTCACAGATGTAAATATCCTTAGCACTCCAGTTTCCACAGAAAAATATAATTCATAATAAAAAGATCTTTTTAATGTGTAGGTATATTTAGGTGTTAGTAGAAATCTATGTTTGGGGTTTTTACTTTGCTGGATATTTGGTTTTTAATATTAGTAACTGTAAGCTTTTGTCCTGATTGAATAAGAACCCTAATGTATTTTAATGTATTTTTTCTATTTCCTTTCTGATTATAAGAATTGTCTTCAGAAATTTGGTAATTTTTAAAGTTGTGATAAAGCATGAGATTAAATGATCTAACAGGTTTCTTTCATTTTTTAAAAAAAATTTTTATACTATAAAAATGGGGATATGGATATATAAACAATTTTATTGACCATTTTTAGTTTTGCTGGGATAAATTCCAAAATTTCAATGCCATACTGTGTTGTCTTCTTACAGAACAAATTCCATTTTGAAGATACATAAAACTGCTCTTGGCAGAAGATTGCCTCTTGACATACTTACAGGCCTTGGGATAAGAAAGTCTTGTGACATTTCTACCTGACAAGTTTTATAATTATTTTGAACATAAGAACATACGGAATACAGAAAATTTACTGAGTGGCTAAAGTCTGTTCAAAGGGCACTCATAGTGGGATGGTATTCTGCCTTTTTTGTACTGACATTTCCTTTGTGAACTTGTATAGGATGTTCTGGAATAAAAGAGTTCTGTATCTTAGAGACTTCACACAAAACAAGCAAAATTAAATCTATTCAAAAACTGTAGCTAACACATTAGTTTTTCACAAGGATTTTAATTTTCTTAGGTTATAAAGCATTTTATTGTTACTTTAGTGGACTAACACAAAGGAAAATGCTGCTTTTCCCACACAGAAAACAAGCGTTTTTCCCTTTCCACTGGATTAGTAAGTAAAAACCTTTCAAGACGGTCTCAAACAAGTAAGATTAAAGCTATTTCATTATTTTCTTATATTTTTGTTGGCCAGGAACTTTTAAATATAAACATATGCACCAAATTTTCAAGCTAACTGAATGTCTTTCCTAAAAACTATTTTTAATTTTAAAAAATGGCTCAAAATTTTACCTTTTTGAGTTTTTATTTAGTTTTTATTTATATTTTCCTTGAGACTGGGTCTCACTGACCAAGCTGGACTGGAACTCGTGATCCTCCTGTCTCAGCCTCCCAAATGCTGGGGTCACAGGCACAATGCCTGGCTTAGGTTTTGATTCAAATAAAATTGAGTTTGTTCATTTAAGAAGCCTAAGCCATAAATTTCTTTAAAGAATAACCAAGTACAGATTAAAGTCTATAAAAATTCTTTACCTAAAGGAGAAAACGAGTTATATATTTTTTCTAACTAATATCAGCAAAAGATAATGAAGTACTTTGTAATACAATAGGAAGAAATAATAAAAAAGTTCTGTAGCAAAGGAACATCTTAAATTCAAAAAAGAATTTACATAGTAAGTCATAAGCATTACTTTTATTGTATTTGTGAAAATAACTGGAAATTTGGGCACTTAAAATTCATGATAAATATTCATTTAGTATAAACTGTTGCAAAAGACCTCTTTAAAGTGTTGAGAAGATGTCACATTGAAGATGAAGGTGCACCTGACTCATGCCATGATATTTACAGTTGCACCATATACTTGTGAAAGCTGGACAGTGAATAAGGGAGACAAGAGAAAAGTTGATGCTTTTGAATTACAGTGCTGGAGACAAATATTGAATGGGCTGCCAAAAGATCCAACAGGTATGTTGTAGAAGAAGTGCAACCAGAGTGCTCTTTGGAAGCAAGGATGGCTGGACTGCATCTGACGTATTTTGGACATATTGTCAGGAGGGACCAATCCCTGGAGGAGGACATCATGTTTAGGAGAGTTGCTGGTCAATGAAGAAAAGGATTCCCGCTGCTTGCAATTTATTTGTTGCTAATTCATTTGTGAAAGATTATTTTGGCAAATGAGTCAAAGTGAAACAAAAGACTTCTAAATTATGCAAATCTGTGTTACAATATTCGTTATCACATTCTTGCACAATTATCCTTAAACATATTTCAGATCTGTAAATATCATTCAACTGATTTTATGTGATAGTTGATACTTGTGATGCATAAAACTCATGCTGCCCAGAAAACAAAGTATAAAAGCTCTAATAAGTGACCTGGAAAACTGGACATGGCTAATCCTGTTCTGTCTACTTCATTTACAACTTACAATGTTTATTCAGAAAAAAACAATTCAAAATGACCTATAAATTTGAGACATAAATTACTCACAATATTCCAAATGTGAAACTTATCCTCAGCTGTCTCTTCAATGCATCTTACCTCTTAATTCTGAAATTGCCCTAGATGCCCCCACTGCAGTATTTCTAAATTTTTGAATAGTATGGCAATGTAACTTTTAAAATAGGTTTCTATGAGTTTAAATAAATATTTCTAGAATAAGGGGCTCTTTAATGGAGAGTAATCTGGTAATATTTATCAAGAACAATTAGAAATGTCCACAACTTTTGATTCCATAATTCAGTTCTGTTGTTGTTAGGTGCTGTCGAGTCAGGTCCAACTCATATCGACCCTCTGTATGACCAAACAAAATGCTCCCTGACACTGTGTCATGCCCAGCACTAGGTCATTTCTTCTTTGCTATTCATAGGGTTTTCAATGACTGACTGGGGATTGCTTCGGGAGTGGATTGTCACGTCCTTCTCCCATTTTTGTGGTGCTGGGGATCTAAATCAGGGCCTCAGAGAGTGAAGAGCAGCACTCTACCAACTGATCTAAACCAAAGCCCAATTCAATTCTAGGAATGTGTAATGTGAGTGGAAATAATCAGAGATGAATACTTACCCAGATAAAACTAACATTTAAAGCTTGGATGTATTTTTTCTTTTTGTAAACACCAATTTAAAAGAGATCATACTGGACTATTTTGTAACAGGACTTTAATTTTCATTGCATAATATAAAATGGACCATCCACATTCCTAGTCAATGAATATTTCCTCTAATTCTGAACTTATTTTTAAAAAACACACCACGGCTTTTCTGGGATGGTGATAGCAGAGGTGTTATATAGGTAAGGATAACCAAAGATCATTTTAATTTTACTTTTACAAGTGAGAAACTGCTTATGTCAAAGTAATGTTGTTACAGTGTTTAAAAAAAGCAAAAGGATGAGGTCATAAAGAATAATTTTTGTATTTTTTGAACTTTAACACAAATTTTGTGTTAGCACAATAAAATATTTAACAGTAGACCAAATGACGCCTCTCTTACAGGTATCATTAGGGGATTCAGGATACTACTTTGTACCAGTAAAAAAAAAAGGGGGGGGTTTAAGTATTTAGTCATATTTCCTTAAGAGAAAATAGGTAGAATGGGAAGTATTAACAATAATTCCTTTAAAAAGAGATAATGAGGCTAGAAAGTGTTACTAAATACTTAGGAAATATAATCTGGAATTATGAAGGAAAACTTTAGAAAGTAATTGGCCTTTTAATTTAATAAAGCAAATGAGGATTTTTCATTATTCTTTATTAATACAACATGATTTTTATAATAAAATGTTATTTATTCAAATAAAGAATTTGAATGAAGAACCTACTTTGAAACCAGAAACCTACTTTATGCAAAGTGTTATGGAAAATCCAAACAGGGGGAAAAAATTCCTTCCACTCAAAGAATCTTCCAAAAAGTACTAGCTGGGTATAGGAATACATGCCTGTAATGCCACCACTTGGGAGGCTGAGGCAAGAGGATCACAAATTTGAGGACAGCCTGGACTACAAAGCAAGACCCTGTCTCAAAACCAAAAACAACCTGTCCACCCACCCCCGACAAAACAACTCCAAGAAATAAAATACAAATAATGTTTTTATAAAATACTACAAGAAAATATAAGATAAAAATATGTGGAGGATGCTCAGAGAAAGAAAAGATCTCCCTTTTTCTGAAAATAAGTACAGACTTACTATTCAGATCTGGATAAGTAACTCCATCCTTTTTCTTAATTTGGCATTTAAAATCCTTCTCATTACAAATAGAATTTATATGAAATGTTGTATCTCAGACTTACCTTAAAATGTTCCATAAAAACAAATAAAATAAAAGCTACAAATGGTGCAGATGAAATGAATGGGAAGATGCTGAGTACTGAAGGGTTCAGGAGGGTCTGATATACTAGTGCATATTTGAAAATTTCCACAATAAAAAGCAAAAAGCAAATCCTTTTTGAAAAGAAAGCAAATCAATTAACAATGATTCTGAAGCAACATATTTATATATTAGAATCATAGAAAACCCATGGAAACATAAAAATCATTAAAAAATTTTCTACATGTAAAACCAAGGATTAAAAAATTAAAAAGTAAAGTCAAGCTATTTACCCCAAAATATAAATTCTATTTGAATTACTTCATTTATTTCAATTTAAAAAACACCTTTGGCGGTGTATATTATTGTTGTTGCTATTGTTAGGTGACCTCGAGTAGTATATGACTCATAGTGACCCTACGTACAACAGGTGAAACACTATTGTCAGTGCTTCTCTGCTGTTCATAGGGTTTTCAATGGTGGATTGATTTTTGTGAGTGGGTTGCCAGGTCCGTCTCCCAAGCCTACAGCACCTGGTGTTTCCAGGCAGTCTCCATCCAAGTACTAACCAGGCCTGACCCTGCTTAGCTTCTGAGATCTGAAGGGATTGGATGCGACAGGGCTATGGCTGCAGGCCATATTATTAGCTTATTAGTATTCTCAGTACAAGTTCGGGCTGGGATTTAGCTCAGTTGGTAGAGCACTGCACTGCAGTCACTGAGGTCCCGAGTTCAATTCCCAGCACCGCAAAAATGGGAGAAGGGCCTGGCAATCCACTCCCAAGGCAATCCCAAAACAGTCAGCCATTGAAAACCCTATGAGGGTCGCTATGAGTCAGATACCGACTCGATGGCACCTAACAACAACAACAACAACAACAGTACAAGTTAAATCAAATGATATTCATCATATGGCAGTTTATTACTCTAAATATGTTAAGCTAATTTTTTCAATTATGCTTTCACAAACCTGGCAGTAAAGAAAAATCAAAACACCAATAAATTCCACATGCACAAATCTTTAAAAAAAGTATAAAATCACAGAGCTCTGAACTTACACATATAAATATACTCTCATATTCTTACATATGCAAATTAAAGACTTCTTGATTCTATTTTATTCCTAATATTTATTGCTGCAATATATCCAGAAGTTGTTCTGAGCAGTCAACTTTTTAACATTTATGTTTAGAAGTTACCACCAGTATGTTTTCTAACAAGCGTACTTACTTGCTGTTTCAATACCAGGTTCTTTACACCTTCCATCACAAACTGTGATCCTGTATTCATGACTCGTGATAGAAGTCTAGGTAGGAGCAAAAGAGGAGGACCACACTAAGTACAAATTGTTTTTCCAGTTTGTTACAGATAAAGTATTTGCCTGAGTACACACCACATGCTGATGCTCACTGTACCTACCACCTTTGTTTTCACTAAACAGAAGGGCCTTGAGAAGTTCTGCTTCCGTGGGTATCACTGCTGTAATTTTATTTAACAAAATAGTAATACTCAAATTACTCAATATTTATTTAAAAAAGTAAAAATAAAGAATTGCCCTCAATTTAAACATTTTGTTAGGTATAGTTTTTAAGCAAATTATAATTTGAGGAGAATTCCTTGCTTTTCTGACTGCTTTGCTATAACAATAAAATTAAAGATAGCAATTTAGACAACTTGCTTTAGAAGTTCAAAAACACATATTGAAAAAATATGCTTTTAAGTATTATGAGGTCAAACGTTATTGTGTTCTCTATATCATAGCAGCTGGATCTGTTCCTGCAGTGTGTACTGTCTGTATACATAAAATCTATCATATAAAAATGTGAAGCATAATATACACTTTGTGACTATTGCCTCAACTCTGAAGAAAATTAGTCTGAACTTTTGGCCGGGCATGGTGGCGCACGCCTGTAATCCCAGCAGCTTGGGAGGCAGAGGTGGGAGGATTGCAAGTTCGAGACCAGAGGCAGTCTGCGTAATTTAGCGAGACCCTATCTCAAAAAGTAAAAAAAAATGGGCTGAGGTGCAGCTCAGTGGTCCAGCACTTGCAGAGCATGCAGGCGCGAGACTCTGGGTTCAACCCCCAGTACCGCAAAAAAAAAAAAAAAAAAAAAAAAGAAAATTAGTCTGAACTTCTAACACAAAAAGAACACCAAGGAATGACTTGGCACACTGGGTTGGTATTTATGGTTCAGACAGTCTCACATGGGATCCAAAGAGGCTTTATGGCACAGAGTAGTAATTCTACACTATGATATTAGAAGGTTAGGAATAGCCTTCAAATCATCCAAGATTAATTCAGGCACAGTGGCGTACTCATGTAACCCCAGAGGCTCTGGAGGATTGAAAGTTTGAGGCCAGAGGTAGCCCGCATGATTTAGCAAGACCCTGAGCCAAAATAAAAATAAAAAATGGGCTGGGGGTGCAGTCTGGTGATAAAGCACTTGCAAAGTATGTGCAGGGCCCTGGGTTCAACCCATAAGTATCGCAAACAAAACAAAACAAAACAGAAAATCCAAGAATTTCTTATATTTTATTAAAATCTCCAACTACAAAATCTCTAAGAAATCTAATAGTCTTTCTTTAAACATTTCATAAGATTTTAAGACATGAAACTGGAAAATCTATTAAATATATGGGAATTATTTTCCAAAAAATTTTCCTTTTTCCTGTCTTGTCCTTATTCTTCCCCTGAAATGAAGAGATGGACAGAATGGAAATCCTTCATTAATAGAAATAAGAGAAAGTAACCTTTGATGGCTCTAAGGCTATTCCTTGCACCAGACAACTCTGAAGGGGTGGGGTAATCTGCACAGACTGCAGGTGAGCCCACCTAGATTTACTGTGCCCAGTACTTGCAAGGTCCTGCCTTAGGCTGAATGCTTTTGTTTTTAGAAACTTTTATTAAAACCAGTAGCTCAGTGTGGGGTTAACATAAACTTGTTTTCCTCTGGGCTTCATACTTCTACTATAGCTCTAAAAACTAAGTTAAGAATCTGAAATGTATCAAGATTGATTTAAAAAGTTTTAACTATCATATTTTTTAAAAATGAAAAATATAATATTTTAAGAAGCCTATGAAGCCAACAGCTTAGACTGTGTTAAAAAAATCTAACCTTACATTTAAAAAAGAGAATTTAAACCATTTAAGGAAGGCAAAGACATGTTGGCATTTATTCTGTATCATAATGAAAACATTCTGATAAGTGTCAGACACTGTATTTTTAAGGCATGAAAGTCTAATTAAAGTGTGGAGTACAAAACATTATTAAAAATACTTACCCCATTGGTTTAGTAGTGGTGCTGCCATAGCTGGCAGGAGCTGAGGCCATCTTGGCAAAAGCCCTACGAAATAACAAAGTTATACTTAAAAGCTGACTATTAGGGTTACCAATCAGTATCATGGTGTTAAAATACCTATTGACTAACTTCTATTATGCAGATTTTCTGAAAAGAGAAATAAATTTTCAACCAGTATAATTACACTACAGTTAGTATGTAACATTGAGATTCTTTAGAAAGTACAAATGGCTGGGCAAGGTGGCGCATGCCTGTAATCCCAGCGACTCAGGAGGCAGAGGCAGGAGGATCGCAAGTTTGAGACCAGAGGCAGTCTATGTAATTTAGTGAAATCCTGTCTGAAAAAGTAAAAAAAAAAAAAAAAAAAAAAAAAAAAAAAAAAAAAAAAAAAAAAAAAAAAAAAAAAAAAAAAAAAAAAAAAAAAAAAAAAAAAAAAAAAAAAAAAAAAAGAAAAAAGGACAAACGCAGGGCTGGGGATGTAGCTCAGTGGTACAATGCTTGACTAGCTGGTGCAAGGCCCAAGATTCCATCCCCAGCACAGGAAAAAAACAGCAACCCAAGCTTCATGAATTGAGGGTTTTTTTGTTTTTTTTTCCTTCATCTTTCTGATCACTAACAAGAAGAACTGAAGTAGAGACCTGCTAACTTGAGACAACAATCATGTAATGAATAAGTCTCATTTCTTTATTGTTCTCCATATTCCATACTCCCTGTTCCTAGACACATGCCTTTGCTCATGCCATCCTTTGGGGAGTAATAAACTCATTACCTACTTCAACAGAAACTGCATCTTTCCTTGTAAGACTCAGTACAAAATTACTCTCTTCATTACTCTTTTAATTCTATCCAATAATCTTTCCCCTTTAGTTTTATGCTATATACATAATTTTATACTTAATTGCATATAGTTGTTTATTTTCAACTCTTTCTAAATGTCTAAAATCTCTTTAAACTACAAAATTAGTAAAGGTTGGGCTAATGTATTTTAAGAAATACTTTTCCTCTGAGAATGTTTTCACATTTCTCTACAGAATCCAGATGATACAGCGTGCTCTCAAGGAGAATCCCATGACTTTGAGGTATCAAACTGTTAGAATGTTGGTATATGTTCTTCTAATCTTTGGATATACGATTTCAAAATACAAACTGGTGTCCTATTGTATATATGGTTTTATGACACATTTTAGTAGTGTAGAATAAACAGTTTATGTCAATTTTTATTCTCTCATAATGATTAAGTTATTTGAAATGCTCTGTAAGGAAAAAATAGGAGAGGAGAACTAAAGAAAATTTTGAGTGCTAATTTTTTTTTTTCTTTTTTAACTAGAAACTATATATAAACAACTGTTGTTGCTGTTAGGTGCCATTGAGTCTGACTCATAGCAATCCTATGTACAAGGGAACGAAACACTCCCCAACACTGTGCCATGCACAGCTCTAAGTCAGTGCTTCTCTGTTACTCATAGGGTTTCAATGGCTGATTATTTTGGGAGTGGACTACCAGGTCCTTCTTCCATTTTTGTGGTGCTGAGGATCGAACCTAGGGTCTTAGAGTGCAGAGCAGCACTATACCAACTGAGCTAAACCTGAGCCCATCTAAACAACTAAGAGGGCTTAACTAATCATTCATTTATATGCTTGAGCATTATGCAAAGGGTAAATATTACCAGTGGAGACTACTTAAAGATAATGATAAGTTGGTATACTAGTTACTGTAAACTAGAAAATAAAACCAAACAGATTCAGCAACTCTTTCTGAATATTTTCAATCTGTGGATACAGAACTCATGGATATGGAAAGCCACCAGTACTTATCACACTTATCAAGAAATAGTGGTATAAGCTATTTTTTCTTCTAAAAAATAATATGAATATTTCCCAGTGTCATTAAGTCTTTTATGACATGATTTTTAATGACTTAAATGTATTCTTTCTTATGGAAATGCCACAAATTTTATTTTTGTTGTTGTTTTGAGGTTGTGTAGACCAGGCTGGCCACTATGTAGCTTAGTCTGGCCTTGAACTCATGATCCTCCTGCCTCAGCCTCACCAGTACTGGCATTACAGGCAGGCATGTGCCACCACACCTACCTGAAATGCCACAATTTATTTACCCATCTTATTGCTGGACATTCAGGTTGGTTTTCAAAATTTCATTACCATTGTTTGAGATTTTACACTCCAATTACTTCTTTGGGATAAGTCCTTACAGAAGTAGTAGGTTAACACTATTTTTTAAAAAGTTATACTATCCAGAAAAATTGTGACAATTCCTATTCCTAATGGCAGAATATGAATGCATCAATTTTCCTGTTTCTTTAGCATGATATTTCCTAAATTTTTGCCTTATGTTAATCTGCATTTCTCCAGTTACTATGAAATTAAAATTTCTTTTTAATGCTTCTGATACTTTTGATCCAAAAGATTTCAGTCTTTGACTTTTACATTCTATCAGTGGAGAAGATATAAAGTTTGTTTAGTAAAAAAGCCATCACTATTTTATGTAATTTTAAGTAGTGTACAGGGTGGGCCAGGTAAGGAAATATTTACGACACTAGATAAAAAAATCCACCATCATATTGTTCAATTTTATTAGCATTTCCATTTTGTTCTTGAAACAAAACCTCAATTATGCCTTTACCTTAAATGACAGGAATTAAAGAAGAAATTAAAACTTACTTCCACTGTTTGATATACTGTAAAGGATTAAGATTGCATCCTGCATCTGTTAAAGCTTTTTTATATTGCTCCAAATCAACCTAAAATAAGATGACAAAAAATTATACTTTTATGTTATCATTTAGTTAACCAAACAGTTATATCAAAATCATGAATTTGAATTCTAGGCACCCAAGCAGAAGGGAATTGCATCTTAAATGACTACTTAAGTGAGGATCTGAGACAAAAATCACATATAAACGAACGACAGTTATCTTATACTTTTAAAATTGTTTTTTCTTCTTATTCTCTCTCTCTCTTTTTTTTTTCTTTTTTTGTGGTACTGGGGGTTGAACCCAGGGCCTCTCGCTTGCATGCTCTGCAAGTGCTGGACCACTAAGCTGCAACCTCAGCCCATTTTTTTGACTTTTTGAGACAGGGTCTTGCTAAATTACGTAGACTGTCTCTGGCCTCAAACTTGCGATCCCCCTGCCTCCGCCTCCCAAGCCACTGGGATTATAGGCGTGCACCAATGCAGCCAGTGCTGCTTCTTTCTTACTCTTTATTTCCTGATGTGTAAGTCTAGTTGAATTTGTGTAAGTTAGAGGAGATTATCATCATAGTGACTATAGGATAAAAATGTTATAAGGGGAAAACAACCAAGGTCATTATCAACCAGAGATTTTCACTGTTTTGCATTTTTAGTGCTATTATTCTGATATTAGTGGTCATAATTTGCTTTGAGCCTCTTAATTATTACTGAAGTTTATAAAAAGACACAGTCCTTAGCAAAAAATAAGTGAAAGTAATATAGCCAAACAAAGGAAATATTAATTTAAAAAATTACTATCTATATTTTTTGTGGTACTGGGGGATACAACCTAGGATCTCACGCATGCTTTGTAAGTGCTCTACCACTGAGCTGCACCTCCAGTCCATTTTTTACTTTTGAAATTTTGAGACAGGGTCTCACTAAGTTAAGTCTGCCTTTGCCCTTGAACTTGATCTTCCTACTTCAACCTCTCCAGTTGTGGGGATTACAGGCATATAGCCACCACACCTGGCTATATATTCTTAATACTGTAAATAGGCTGTAAGAATCTCCTAAGATATAGGCAAAATCCCACTGGTAAGACAGAGAGTTCTAGAGAGAAAACCATGCTTTCTTATTCAATTGAGAGAAAAGTCAATAGATGTATTTATTCCTACTGTAATGTAAAATGGCCTAAAGCAAATACTGGGTTTAGTTTGCTGTTTTAACAAGTCAAAGATTTTTGACCAACAGAAGCCTTTCAATTCACTATATATTAAAAAAAAAACAACAAACTGCTACCAGCAATGATTTCTAGATGTGATCTTAGAGGTTCTATGCTTACTGCTCATCTAGTAAAACTATACTGAGTTAACAAAAGAAAGAGTAGTGATCTCCAACCCAGTAAGAAGTGTGACACCCAAATCACTTGTTCTTTTGCAGAAAACCCATTACAGAATATTTTCTATGTTAGGTATTAGTTTTAAAATAATCTTTAAATAATAAGATCAATCTTTCAAAAAGCCTAGCAAACCTGGTCAACTTAGTTTAGAACAGTTATTTTCCAGAAATAAGAACTTTGGCTACTTGAATTTAGTTCATATTCCAATGACTTACAAGTGATCAGATATTTCCTGAGTAGATGGTTTCCCCTGTTGATAATAAATATTGTCATAAAAATCAGCAGCGAATAGGATCATCCTTAACAAATTGTTTTTCCTCAAGAGTGCCTTGGAAAAATAGGGGAATACAACCCAAATAAGCATTTGGGTTTTACTACATATTACCCATAAAGCTCCACAAACCCTGTGGGTTGATGAAAGTGTAGCCAGAAGTGATGTAATGGTTGCATAATGGAAAAAGCCAATGCTGTATTACTCTGTACCCAACCATCATTTACTAATAAAGGGAGAAAACAAAGACACACACACAAAAAAAACACTGCTTTTCTTTTAAAGAAGGGAATGAAGTAGCTATTTAATCACATTGATGTTTTACTTCTATTTTTGAAATTCTAACTAGTAATTCTGCAAAGAAACATTCCCCCTTCCTTTCAATAACACTATAGAGGACATACCTCAGAAGGTGCTTGCTGCATGCTTATGTAATAGATAAGAAATAGCCTCATTTTGTCTTCTGGAGTGCCTGCTACATGGGGGAAAATATGAAAAAAGAACTTTTGTAATTGTGGCTATTATATACCGCAGTCACATAAGTACATTAAAATTCAAGGTGTATATAAATGTGACGGAACAAAATATGGTTCTTGATTCAACTGAGTTAAGGTAATAAGTACTATAATTACAACCATGTAAAATACACATAGGGCAAAAATTAAATGTGGGGTTAGATGGGTGTGATCATAACATCTCCATTCTATCTTGTCTATAATGTTGAGATTCATCTCTTACATATAAACTCAAAAAGAAAAGAAAGGATACAGGCAGGGCAATCACACAATTATAAAACAAGATAATTTTGAGCAGATCAGGAGATAGTTTACATAAGGACAACTGGTATAAAATTGGGACTGTCCTGGGAAACCAGTTGTATGGTCATCTAGGTAGTGGTTTATGAAATTTGCTGGCTAAATATAACCACCTAACTTCCATCTAATATCATATTTTCCAAACTGAAAGCACTATACATATATGTCTTCTCTTTCTGAAAGGCATTATTTTAGTACAAGGTTTGGGAAACTATACTTTTGTATTGTAAGTATTATGGAGTAGAATATATTTGTTTTAAATTTTAATACAAAACATACAATTTCAAAGAAATTTCTTGTTGCAGTGGGTATTTTGAGTTACTGCTTCTATGATCAAAAGCTCAAACTGTTCAGAGAAACTCATTTATTCTTCCTTTATCTACTGGGTGTGCGTTAGTGGGGAAGTGATAAAGCAATGGTTTCACCAAATAACACTATTCACTCTCATTCCAAAGTGTCCTAAGATGTGTCCCAGAACTGTTGCACATATTTCATTAAAGAATAAAAAGTAAGAGCCGAGTGTGGTGGCATACACCTGTAATCTTAGCTCTTGGGAGGCCAAGGCAGGATAGCAAGTTCATGGCCAGCTAGGGCTACATAGTGAGTTCCAGGCCAGCGTGTACTACATAGTGAGATTATGTCTCAAAAGACAAAAACAAAACAAAATAAAAATTAGGAGATTTTTTTCAAAACATACTGATTAATGAATCATTGATTTTCATATGATTTGGAATACACAAACTCAATTTGTCTTTATTCTCAAATATGACAAAGAATGGTAAAATAAAGGTTAGTGGTAGGTTCTCCCATGTTCTCCTGTTTACAAATAAATATTATATTCAGGACACTTTACATATTAATTACGAGACTCAGGGTTCTGTATAAATCCTAGGAGAATGCAGATACTTTTGCTTTATCGGGTAATTAGTATGGGTACAAACTAATATTCCTAATATTATATAAGTTGTGCTCCCATCTTTAATTCTGTTTTGAAAACCTTTTGTGGTGCTACTAGGACCTGATCCATCACCAGTGGACAGTCTGGGAACTGGAAAGCAGTCCAGTCACTTACTTCTCAGTCTGTGGAATGCTGTTTAGGACCAGATTTATGATGTGAAGTTCAGGGATGAGCCCAGGAATTCATAACAATTCATAAACTTGGGGGTTGCTTCCCCAAGCTTGTTCCTCTCTGCAATCTCCCTTTCTCCATTCCCTCAGCTTTGCCTTTTTGGTGCTCCAGCCAGAAAGCTTTGGCTTTAGTTATTATGCTGCTCCACTGTGCACTTCCTGCAACTATGGCTGCAACTGTAACTAAGCAGGTGGAGGACAAAGTGAAAAAGAAATGGGGCTTGTTCTACCATCTTGGGACCACAGCTACTAAGGTACAAGGTTCCGATCTCTCAAGTTTTATGAGAATTCTATGAGCTCCTGTTGTTACTTTTAGTATTCTTAGTATCCAGCACAACATTGTCTAATAGCAGGCATTTATTCTGGTTTAAAGAAAGAAAAGTTCCCCACTCTTTTTCTAGGGGAAACATTTTATAATTTTTATAGTGTTAATAAATACCTCAGAACTGCAAAAGGTTTTAAAGAGCCATTTGTTAATGAGAGTTGGCTATCTCCTGATGCATATAATGATAAAACCACAAGGAAACCAAACTCAAATTGTAAAAATGTGTTCTTCATAACTGAGCTTCTACAACCTGTAGGTATAGGCTGGAACCGTTTGTCACACTTAAATCTTCCCTGGGACTGCTATTTTGAAACTAGATTTCCTTCTCTGAGTAATCTGATATTTTGGAGAAATTTTAAGTATAGTTTGGAGAGTTATTTTCTTCCTGAACAATCTGAGAGTAAGTTGCTGACCTATTGTCCCATCACACTCAAATGTCAGACATTACTGAATATAACCTTGGTATGATAATGATCCAAATCAGGAAAATAACACTGACACATTAGTAGTAATATACCACAAGATATATACATTATGAGTTAACCCTCATATCTCACTTCAGGTTTAATCAATTGTCTCTATATCATTTATAGTAAAAGGATCAACTTCAGGATCATGTGTTATATAGTTGTCATGCCTCTTTAGTCTTCTGTAGGAAAGAGTTCTTTCATCTTTCCTTCACTTATGTGGTCTTATATTTTTAGGATTAATAGGCTATTTTTTGTAGTATGTCACATGATTTAAGTTTCATCAGCTTTGCTATTTCCTCATGATTAGATTCACATTATACATTTAAGCAATACCACAAAATTGGTGGTTCTTTGCACTGAGTGATATTGGATCGTGTACCATTTTAGTCTACTGATGTTAACTGAAATTATCTAATAAGGTATTTTCTGGCTTCTCAATTGTAAAGTTATTACTTCTTCTTTTGTGTTTAGCAAGTATTTTGTAGGTAAGTATAATGAATATAAACTGTCCCCCACAGGCTCAGGTGTTGAAGGCTTGGTTGCCAGATGATGGGCTTTTGGGAGGTGATTGTATCCTTGAGGACTCTAGCCTACTCAATGGATTAATCCCTTGACAGATTCATTATGTTGGCATTATTGGGAGGTGATGAAAAGTAAGAGGTGGGCCTAGCTGGAGGAAGTAGGTTACTGGGGGCATGCCTTAGAGATGTATCATGTTCCACACCCCTCCTCCTCCTTTATGCCTCCTGTCTGCCATGAAGTGAGCTGCTTTGCTCCACCACATGCTTCCCCCATGCCGTTCAGCCCCACCTAAGGACCACAAGCAAAGAGCTAGCCATTTATGGACTGAAATCCCTGAAACTATGAGCCCAAACAAATCTTTCCTCCTTTTAAACTGTTTGTCTCAGATATCTGTCACAATGATGAAAAGTCTAATACAGGCAGTACTCTAAAACTGTGTTAATATCCTGTAAAATTTAATGTACTCATTTATTTTGTCTATATGTACTCAGCCTCATTTCATTCTGTGAGCTATAACCTATTATTATTAATTATTTTGATGTTTATATTATGATTTAGATTCTCTTTATGCTGACTTCTGGGTTCTTTTGACAAATTCCAATTTTTTTTTTTTTTTTGAGTATTTTCCTTGCTTTCTGATACCACAAAATGTTCAAGACTCATTTTGTACTTTCTTTACTAACTCTGGCCCTGGAACCAGCTACTTCTCCAAGGGGTCCTCGTGGAAAATGGTATTTATAAACCGAAATCTACCAGTAGGGTATTGCTGCACCCGGCCCTCTCAGTTGACAGAGCCTGAATATACATTTGAGACACATGTGTGCATACATACATATACACACACAATATGTACCTATATTTCTATATCTGACAAATACATAGTGAGAACTCTAAGTTCACACCAACACCTTGAATTCTAATCCAGCATTAAACTGTTGATTCTAATTTTTACCCTTTCTATATTTACAACTGCCTGTAGCCACACCACTGTGGCATCAGATCTCAGAAGCTAACCAAGGTCAGGCCTGGTTAGTACTTGGATGGGAGACCACCTGGGAACACCAGGTGCTGCAGGCTTGGGAGAAGGACCTGGCAATCCACTCCCAAAAAACAATCAACCATTGAAAACCCTATGAATAGCAGAGAAGCACTGACAATAGTGTTTCTTCTGTTGTACATAGGGTCACTATGAGTTGCATACTGACTCGACAGCACCTAACAATAACATATTTATAACTTCTCTCTGATGACAGAAAAACTGGCTCCCTTTACAAGGGACTCCTTGTATGTAACAAATATCCCAGAACTATCCCTTTTGCCTGCACGTAAGCTCTTTTCGCTTTACTTGGTTCCGAATCCCTACAATGGACCCATCCACATATCTAGACATACTTCTCACTCTACCTGGGCCCAGACAGAGTTGATCCTGTGTGGGGTCACCTTCCTTAATCAGTTAGGATTCTTCTCACTCTTGCTAGACTAGTCCCACCTGTGGAAATTCTTGGACTTTGACACTTTATGCTAGACTACCAACTCTCTTCTATTGCATGTATGGTTGCCCTTATCATCCCGTTCAGGTTCCAAAATATTGTTCCAGGCTAAAGTGGCACCAGACTGCCACCAGGCATGAATGTCTACATTCTACCCTACTTAATGTCTTTAGGAAAAAGTGATTGTCTTTTATCAACATATTTGTTTCAATTTTACTCCATATTTACAAATAAGAGGTAACAGTTTGAAACTGCTGGATTTAGATAAAATCTTACATACATATAGCTTCAAAATATTATGTTCTCACCACAAATCTGGCTTTTTACATTTCTGAGTACACTTTTTTTTTGAAGTACTAGAGGTTGAACCCAGGGGCTTGCATACGCTGGGCAAGTGCCCCACCACTGAGCCACACACTCGGACCCCTTTTTAGTTTTGAGACAGAACTAGAACTCAAAACTGATCACTATTCAGCCTGAATGAATAGCTTATATGCAAAATGGGTTTTTCATTCATTTTGGAAAACACTAAGATTTAGATTAAAAACTATGCTGAAATAACTGAAAAGTCTCAATCAAGTTTTGGGAATTTTAGAGGCTATTATTAAGAGTTATATATTACATTTCTAATTATAATAGTCATACCTTAAGAAAATCTAACATAAAAATATTTAGAGAAATATAAAGGAGCTAACTACAGATTTTTTTTAAAAGTACATTTCCTAAACATATAAAATAGATTGCAGTTTCATTTTGCTTTATTTTATTTTTTGCAGTACTAGGGTTTGAACCCAGGGTCTTACACATGTCAGGAAGGGCTCTACGACTGAGCTGCAGGCCCAGTCTGTTTTTTATTTTTTTATTTTGAACCAGAGTCTCGTTAAGTTGCACAGGCTGTTTCTGGCCTTGAAGTCTTGATCCTCTTGCCTCAGCCTCCCCAGTCACTAGGATTATAGGTGTGTGCCACCTTACCTGGCCAGAATGCAGTTTTAGATACATCTTTTCAGGGTACTCTCTGGGGAAAACCAAAGTAATCTGAAGACATATCACTAGAGACACTTGTTTTGAATGTTATTCAAATTCTCCTGGAAAGAAGAGATACTGTACTTCTAATATTTCATTTTATACAAATGAATATAAAAAGGTGCTTTAAAATACTATCAAGGAAAAGTTCAAGGAAATAAGACGCAAGCCATTTTTCACTTTAAAAACTATTTTGTTGAAAAATTTTCAAGAGAAAATAGCTCATTTAATTACTTTGCTATTAGCATTAACTGACAGAAAAGCAATAATTCTATTTACATTTTTCTCAAATTCCAAGTGCTAGATTCACTAAAAGTACATACCATCAGGGTCTGATATTATATCTAGAAGGGATTTATCCAGAGTGGTTTTGCTCATAATTTTCTCTTCATATTCAAAATATACATCCAGTTTTCTTGACTGTTTCAAAATAAATATTAGATGAGAATGCATTAATAAAAAAATATTGAGTCTCCTACTAACAAATTTCTATTTTCTATGATTAATTTTAAAAACAAAAGTTCATTTTCCAGTAGAATTTAAAGTTCCTTATTTTTGATCATATACTTTATGTAAAAAAACATTAACTACCTTGTCATATCTAAACATAACAGAATTAACTTTGGGTGTCCAACATATATGAGTAAAAACAAAAGCCACACAATTCTCACTTATAGTATTAATTAGTAACTACAACACACATCATACTCCACACAAATTAACATTAGGTGGTCATGTTATGTTTACTTTTTTTAGTGTGCAGATCCATACATTTTGACCTAGCTGGGCAGAAAGTTACTTTAAGTATATTATTTTCTTTTTTAATTCTTTTCAGCTCCCCCCTTTGGTACTTGAGGGTTGAACTCAGGGCCTTGCACATACTCTCAAGTGGTTTACCACTGAGCTGCACCCCGAGACCATTTTTTATTTTGAATCAGGGCAGGCGTCTCTGGCCTTGAACCTGCGATCCTCCTGCCTCCTGAGTTGCTAAGATCATAAGCATGAACTGCTGTGCCTGGCAATTGTACTATTTTCAATGTTGGCTTTTATTTTGGTGGTAGTTGAGGGTTGAACCAAGGGCCTTGCACATACTTTTCATGTGCTCTCCCGCCAAGCTTGAGAGGGGCCCTCACTAAGTTGTGCAGGCTGCCTATGGTCTTGAATTTGGAAATCCTCCTGCTTCTGCTTCTCAAGTTAATGGGATTACAGAAATGCACCAATGTGTCAGGCCTTTGTGTTTGTTTGTTTTAAAAAGTAAAACTTTTCCTCAAAAAGTAGTAAAAATTGTCCAAATTATCTGTTTTGTCACTTAAAATCATCGAAATGAAATTAACATATTAGAATCCTTCACAGTATCTAAAAGTTATCATTATCAAATATATATTAAATTATGCTTCAGGAAATAAAAAAGTGAAAAGGACACAATTAAAGTGGAAATAGAAACTATTCATGAAATAAATTTAGATATTTAGTAATACCACAAAGAACCAACATAAATATACAACATAAATTCATTATATTCAAGTGACATAATGAAATAGTTGAGCAATTGTGGAGGAGAAAGTGATGAATCGTAAGCTGGGTTTTGAAAGTGATCTTGGGACACAGATGTATTTCCTTTTAGTTAAACTATCATATCAAGGTACCACAGAGTAGAGACATCTGAATAGAAGACTAGGGAATGGATTTTGTTATGTGGGCGACAGGAAATCAGAAAGAGTCCCCTATACCCCACTCCCTTACAGTGGCACACAAGGCCAGAATTGTAAACAGATGAAACGCTCAGATATTCTAAAATAAAAGCATAGAAAAGCACACAGTGAGAAGTCTCATTTCTCATCATTTTCACCCACCTGCTCCTACAGTTATTTATTTTGATTATTTCATCTGCAGTTTTTCCAGCTTCTTTATGCAAATATAAGCGAACTGTTGTTGCTGTTGTTAGGTGCTATTGAGTCCGGTCTGACTCATAGCAACCCTACGTACAACAGAAAGAAACACTCCTCCAAACAGTGCCATGACTGACACCACTGCCAGTGCTTCTCTGCTATTCATAGGGTTTTCAATAGCAGATTGTTTGGGGAGTGGATTAACAGGTTCTTCTCCCTGGCCTGTAGCACCTGGTATTCCCAGGTAGTCTCCCATCCAATGACTAACCAGGCTGACCCTGCTTAGCTTCTGAGATCAGGTGGGATTGGATGCCAAGGTGCTATTGCTGCAGATAGAAGCAAATAGAGCCTATATTCTAATATCCCTTCCCTTTCTGAAACAGAAGGTAACATACTATAGTTCTCTGCTCCTTCCTGTCATTGAACAATATAGATTATATCAGTACATGGAAAATTTCCTCACCAATAAGCTCTTGATAAGGGTTTAATGTGGAAAACTTTTTTCCTTATAACATCTCCAGCTCTTCACATCTTTAGACTACCCAATACAAGTACTATTTTAGCTAGTGCACAAAGCTGCTTTAAATATTAAAACAGGTAAGAGGTTAAGTCCTGGGAATTGCAAAATCCTAGAAATGTTAAAAGCAGTCGTTCTCTCTACATATATATATATATATATATTTGGTTGTGATAGATGTATGAGATCCTATGGAAAAGCCTATGGTAGTAGCTGTGGGAATGCAAAGGAAAAGATGGATGTTTAGCAATTAACAGGAGGAAACAAATGGGAAGCAAAGTAGTGACGAGAGTCAAAGAAAACTCCCAGGGAACTAAGATGACAGTAGGAACTGTGTTAATGTGAATATTAGATTAGGAGAAGCTATTATCTGGGGAGTGAAGCCAGGACTGGAAGGGATAATACATAAAATAGAATGTTAAACTGACTTTTAGACCGTTCACAAACCTGTTTTAGCATCACTCTGTACGTTCAGTTCCCTCTAGTCACATCAAATATCTCACCAACTTTTTGTAAAGCATTGTGTATGCTTTTAATCTTCCAGGCTCAGGTTATTCTCTTAGCTTTTTATAAATATATTCTTCCTTTATTATCTGCCCAGTAAGTTGTAACCATTCTTCAAGGTCCACCTTCTTTGCAGTTCTCTGCTCTGTCCCTTTTCCTGTCTCTCTCTCAATCTCCCTCTCAGCTAAAAGTCACTACTCCCTTATTTGTGTACCAACAGCCCTTCATATAGTTCTCTGTAATAACAATGTTCACAATATATTACTATCCTTTACTTCTATGTCATCTCCCTAAAATTATAAACTCTTTAGTGTATGTTTAATTGTTTAATTCTTAGGGGGTTAATGTAGCACTTGGTTCATACCAAGTATTTGAATTTATTGGATTTCAAAGCTAAGAGCTGGACATACATAACCAAGTAGTCATTTTGGTTTTTTTGAGACAAGGTATAGTTATTGCAGTCCAGGCTGGCCTTAAACTTCCTGATCCACTTCCTGAGTGTTGGGATTATAGGCCTGTACTACTACGCACAGTCTTTTAGTAATTTAATATATAAGACTAAGAATGCTAAATGTCACAATGGAATCTAACATCTGTAACTACTTAAATCAGAGAAAAAACATGGTTCATTGATTTACATAGGTACATATATTTGATTAATTATTCCCTTCTTAATTTATCTATCTATTTTTTTGTAGTACTAGGGACTTCATGCATGCTTTGCAAGTGCTCTACCACTGAGGTGCAACCCCAGCCCATTTTTTACTTTTTATTTTGAGATAGCGTCTTGCTAAGTTACTTAGACTGCCTCTGGCCTCAAACTTGAAATCCTCCTGTCTCATCCTCCCAAGTTCCTGGGAATAAAGGCTTGCATCACCATACCTAGTCCCTTCTTAATTTATTAACTTAATTATACTTTAACTTTTAAGGAGTAATGTGAACAGAATACAAAAGCAACTTTGTTTGACTGGTTATGGGTAGGATTTCTTTTGAGGTGACAAAAATATACTAAAATTAGGTTGTGACGGTTTCCAACAACTCCGAGAATATTAAAAAGTGTTAAAAGTGACTTAGCATTTCAGTATACTGATTATGAGGGAGCATCATCTAAGAGGAAAAGGAGTAAAATATAGATTTTCTAGTCTGTATAAGAGATCTAGTATCTGTTTAGCACCCATCATGTACAAAGCACTTCTCATGGCTTTCAAATGCTTTTAAACAGAGAATCTCAGGACCCTCTTTCTCAAACCAAATCTTCTCTAGAATCCTAAAGAAAATTAATACAAGTGACTCATGAAATGTTTCTAAACAGCTCTAGGGAATCTAGAGAACTGTGTCTAAAAACTACCTTAAATTACCTCTTTTAATTCTCCCATTATTATTATGAGCTACAAGTTTTTAGTCTCATTTTAAACATGAAGAAACAAGCTGGGATGTAGGTCAGTGGTAGAATACTTACCTAGTGTCCTCAAGGCCCTAGGTTCAATCACCAGTACCACAAAGGAAAAAAAACAAAACAAAAAACACAACAAACAAAAAAATCCATGAAGAACAAACAGATACAAAGAAACACAAGTTTATCGAAGGTTACCAGAGCAGTAGTAGTAGAGAGCTGAGATTCAAAGCCAGGTCATACTCCAATGTACACCACAGACAAAGAGTAGGGAAAATTATATTTTCCTCAAGAACAACTTATTGCCTCCTTTGTATACGCTTTATGAAAGAAAGTATATATTTGTCAATTAGTACATATTTGGTTTTTAGGTAATACATATATACACGGCAAAAGGTCATTTTTGCCAGAGATTTAATATTTACTGGTCTTTTCTCAAGTTCTTGAAATGAGGGAAAATATTAAGAGAATTAACTTTTGTAATTCTACAGATTATTCTTATACAACATGGGCTCAATAGAGAATGCAATTTGGATAATAATAGTGACATAGAAAATAGACAAAAATTACAAAAAATAACAAGGTCAAGACAATAAATAGATTCTTGGTAGCTTCAATAAATATTAAGAATGAGTAAAAGGAGAATATTATAGAAAGGTAAAATACACACACACATGGAATATAGATAACATATAGGGAATCTAAACTCTGAAAACCATAGGTTTCAGGAGTTCCTTTAGAAGGGTTTTCTAAATGAGAATCTGATGACAAAAAAATTCTCGTGTTTTTCTCCAAATTTCAGAGTTATTAGTATATATGAAGCTGTTTCTTTCACCTTTTTGTATACTGCACCAAAATTTATATCCAATTAACATTGTACAGTTAGAAATATAACTGGTTACTGCCCACTGCATTTGAACGCTAACAACAACAAAAAGGAACACTTTCTAAAATTGTTTGTCCCATTCTTTACCCAATGGACAACTCTTAAGACTCACGTGAGAAGTACAGGTAGTATATGTATTTTGCCTTTTGAAAATCTATTACCTGGGAACGTTTTGCCAGATGACTCCTATAGGATACAAAGATAATTCCTTTCTCCTTTCTGTAAGTCTTGGGGATTTTTCCTTCTTATCCTACTCCTCCCCATTCTAGCTAAAGACACTACCATTCTACAACTCTCTTTTCACTGCTAGCTACAATCTTCTGGTTCTCATTTTAGTCTGAAACTGGTTGATGGCAAGGTCTGGATTGGTATTTCTTGGCCTTAAGTCATCTCTAGGTTCCAATTCTATCTTTTGGTACCATTTAGCAATGAAAGGAAAGGTCAGAGGAGATCAGAGTTCTATCTCCTTTCACCCATTAACAATCTCAATATTTCTCTCCTACTTTTCATAGGAGGGAGAGGGGATGATAAACCCTTCTCTGTTGCAACACAACATTAGGAATATTCCAGGTTGTAAACTAAATGGAGTTTGTGGGACAGAAACCTACCTGTCACATAATATCTAAAGGAAAGTTTAGTGGGTAAGCTCTAATGAACTTAGATTTTTAGTATATGTTGTTGTTAGGCATCATTGACTTGGTGTCTGACTCTTAGGGACCCTATGCACAACAGACAAAACACTACCTGACACTGAGCCATGCTTGGCATTATTGTTAGTGCTTCTCTGCTACTCATATTATCCAGCAATTTAAAAAAAATTGGTTAAAATGCCATGAAAAGATGAGAGTCTTAAATACATATTTCTCAGTTAATGAAGCCAATCTGCAAAGGCCACATTCTGTATGATTCCAACTACATGACATTTTAGAAAATATGCTTCTGTGGAAACAGTACGAAGATTAGTGGCTACCAGGGTTTTGGGGGAATATGAGGGCACAGGGAGGAAAGAAGGACGAAGAGGTGAAATATAGGTGATTTTTAGGGCAGTAAAACTATTCTATATTATATTGTAATGGTAGACACATTTGTCACAACTTATCTCACCAATATAATAAATATGCAAAATGTTAATAATAGAAACTAGAGATATGTTGGTAAAGGGGTATTTTTCAATTTTTTCCTGTAAACCTAAAACCATTCTAAAACAAATGAAGTCTATTAATTAAAAAGAAAGGACAGGTTCAGCCAGGCGAGGTGGCACATGCCTGTAATTCCAGCGGCTTGGGAGGTGGAGGCAGGAGGATTGCAAGTTCGAGACCAGAGGCAGTCTATGGCAGGTCCTAATTTAGTGAGATCCTGTCTCCAAAAGAAAAGAAAAGAAAAGAAAAGAAAAGAAGAAAAAAAAAATAAATAAATAAAAAGACAAGGACCACATCTAATAGAGTGTTTACAAAATCTTAGAAAATATGTGCATCTTTGAATAACTTTCCCTCTTATTTCTTCATGCAAATTATATAAAACAATGCAGAGCTGATTTTGCATGTTCTTGAAATCTATTTAGCTTTAGGAGTTTACAGCCTTACATTTATAATGAACACAAAGGTTATATTAAAAATATATTTGATGGATCAATCTGGAGAACATTATATAAACTCAAATAAGCCAAATACAGACTGACAAATACAACATTGTCTCATTTATGTATGGAATCAGAAAAAGTAGAACTTACAGAGAGTAGAAGGGTAGTTACTAGGTGTTGACAGATGGGGAAAATGGGAAGATTTTGGTTAATGGGAACAAATATTTAGTTATAAGACATGTAATTTCTTTTAGAGACCTAATATATAGCGTGTGGTTCCTGCTACTACTAATGTATCACACACATACTTGAAATGTGCTGAAAGTAGATCTTAAGTATTCTCATCACACACAAAGGTAACTATGAGAGGTGACATATGTTAATTAGCTTGACTGTGGCAGTCATTTTACTACATATGTATTTATTAAAACAGAGGGATGTAGCTCAATGGTAGAGTACTTTCTTGGCATGTGCAAGACCCTGAGTTTGGTCTCCAACACTGTAAAACAAAAAACAAATACCCCCCCAAAACATAACATTGCATACCTTAAATAGATAAGATTTTTATTTTTCAATTATATCCCAATAAAGCTGGGGAAAAAAAACTTGTTAAAAAGTATACTTGATCTATGAAAATTTACAGAGTAACTAGAAAATTTTCATTTGAAATGTAAGCATTCTTTGACATAAAAGCACCAGAGTGATTGAACATTTAATAAATGAGTGATTAAATACATTAAGTAACCAAATATTTTAATAAAACAACTGGGGCTCTCTCCCCCTATTTTTAAATTTTTAAAAAACTTTAAATTATTTCTAACCATATGGTTACTCCAAAGGGATTACAAAAGAGCCAACTACTCTCTTTGGACTTTTTGTGTAACAGTTTTAAGAAACTACAGCATGGTAGAGAGAACATGTGACTTAAAAGTTGAAAGCCCAAGTTCAAACTTCACAAAATGGCCTTAAGAGATTCATTTCCTTTGGGATAGGAGAACCTTCACATTATGTTAAATTATCTGACATAATACAGACAAAAAGTGTGTTTTCCCTTTAAAAGGAAAATAAAATCATGTGTTCATATTTTTCACCAAGAACTTTTTCTCCATTGAGGAAGCTTCATAAATACACGTGGTTTGCTCTCTTACTGAGCTTTGACGTATCTTTCTTCCTTTGAATGTAATCTTTATGAATATATTATTGGCTCATGCTGACAATGCTTTATCTTCACATTAGCAGGTGGCAAAGAAGTGACAGCAAAGAGCTAGAGTAAGTTAGTTTCACACTTTTTTGAGATGTGTAAGTATTCTTCATATCTCAAAATTCACTGTAAGGAGTTGAGGGATAGTCTATTCACTCAAGAGCTATCTTTTATCAGACTTGAAGTAAAGAAAATGTCTTCAGGTTTTGATAGTGACTAATCTTATTTGTGATGGGGATAGGTAAAGGACAGTGATAGCTTGTCCACTGGTCACTTTCTGCTACAGAATATATTTTCTCTCTGTCTTGAAGACACCAAAGCCGTACACTACACAAGAGATCATTTAAAACAGAAAAGCACAAAATTCAGCCAAAGAAATGTTCTGATTTTTAGTGCAGTAAAAGAGCTCTATGTGATTAGGAGCAGTAGTGATTGGTTAAAATCAGTCAATGTAAGGAATGATAAAAAAGGATTTGTGTTGTGTATATACATTTTAAACACTGCCTTTTAAGACCTAAAATATACAACTGTTTGTCAATAACTGATGTAGGTCCAAGACTTTTTCTTCACATATACATGTTCATCAAATGAATTATTTTCCTTTCTTGCATAAAGCACATCTATCAGGAATTACCTATGATTTCCAGGTTCAGTTTCTTTGAGGTAGATCAAAATAATTTATAGATATTGTAAAGCAATTTGAGTACTACATGATATTTTACAATCTTTTATAGTAAAGTTTTTCCCCCCTACAACTGATTCAAACAATTTTAAGTCATCATCTTTGCTTTTTGGCTAAGACCAAGTGTACATCATCATTTTCTTTGAGTCTTTGTAATATGTGCAACTTAAGTTTTATAAAGACAATTTTCTTTTTATACTCTTATAATAGACATAAATTGGAATCAAATATAAGTAACTCCTCCTTGTTAGTGAGCAAAAAGTCCAACATGTGAGAACAAAAAAGAGCTTAACAAGGAAGCAAACTACCTATGTGTTGTCAATAATGTTTTACAGAGGAAAAAAAGGGCATCAGTTAATTTGGTGTGTTGACCAAGTAAAGATTAGTCAAATGAGCTTCTACTTTATTTTGAAAGCTTATCACCATCTACTATGGATAAAGCACTTAAACCAAAGAAAAATTAATCCTCACTAGAAAGAGCTCTAGTTAAAAACCAGCTTTGTCAGCAAGGGCCAAGCTTTGTTCCAGTGATCTCATCACCTTATCAGTTAATGTCTTTAAATCTAATTTAGTCCCTTCCAACTTTCTCTATAAAAACAACCAAATAGGAAAATGAGGATCCCTAACAACCAAGCCCAGCTCCACACAGCTTAAAAATTTATTATCTGCCAGCTACATCTGGAAGGAGTATTCAGATTTTAGAGTTCTGCCTCTTAGGTAAGGGCATTGAAAGAAAGAGCACTTGATACCATTTCTTTCTCTCATCTACAATGGCTTACAGGTGAACTTCTTTTTCTTTTCTTAGGTATCTAAGACTACATAATTCAGTTTTGACTACGTGGTTAGGCTAAGTATAATTGCCAGGACTTCTAAAGAGATTAATTTCTTTATATCCTGCTTCAGAAAATGATCTAAGGAAAAGAAGCACCTATAATCTAAATATTCACAAGGAAATATGTAAAACTGCAATATGGACAAGTATCCAGAGATATGCTCTAAAACCTCTGCAGAAAAACACATAATATTCTTGCTAATAAAAAAACATTTACTGCTTAGGTGAATGAATGTTTACAAAAAAGTGAAACTGACGGTCAAGAAATTCTGGTGAAAAGAACAATACATTATAAAGAAGTAATTCTTTCATTATATCATCATTACAGACAGAGGAAAATGGTGTAGCATAGTAATGGTATGAACAAGCATGCCACTTAA
Organism: Pedetes capensis; assembly: GCA_007922755.1. NCBI lineage: Eukaryota > Metazoa > Chordata > Mammalia > Rodentia > Pedetidae > Pedetes > Pedetes capensis. The sequence continues at coordinate 54,594 of VMDO01003731.1, read as the reverse complement.
AAGTACATATGATAAAGTTGGAAATTTAATAGTTATGGAAAATTATAAGAAAATTTATAACTAGGAGTAATAGGAAATGAAAACAGTAAAGTTTATGTGTTCATTTTGACAAGGGAAAAGAACTTTAAAAAGGTGGTCAACATTAAAATAGGACATCTCACAGAAAAATTCCAATTTTTCTATACAAATAGAATTGGATGTATCAGGATAACCCATACAAATAGGATTTACTAAATACAACCATAATTTATAAGTAAATACTTAAAATAAATATGCTCCTTTACTTATGATATTAAAAACTCCTTTGATGTTGAGTTTCCTATAAGCTACTAGGAATTGTTGTTGTTGTTGTTGTTGGGTGCCGTCGAGTCGGTATCCGACTCATAGCGACCCTCATAGGGTTTTCAATGGCTGACTGTTTCAGGATTGCCTTGGGAGTGGATTGCCAGGCCCTTCTCCCATTTTTGCGGTGCGGGGAATTGGACTCTGGACCTCAGGGACTGCAGCGCAGAGCTCTACCAACTGAGCTAAATCCCAGCCCCCTACTAGGAATAGTGTATTCTATATATGACATTATTTTCCTTCTGTAGATCTTATTAGGAAAATGGTATCATCCTTGAGTTACAGCAAAACTATGATTCAATAAAATAAATTTTACACAAACTTACTCAATATCTTGAACTACAAATTAGTTTCTACCATAATATGCTCTGCCAGAGAATTAGGAGTCCTGGACGAAACACTTTCTGACTTCCTTAACCACTTATCTCAAGAAATGGCTTCTCAGCCATGATCACCACCTCACATCAGTTTGTTTTTGTTATGCTCACACCACTGATGCCCTATTTTCTACTTTGTTCATTGTCACTGTAACATAAGCTTCATGAGAATAAAGAATTTCTGTCTTCTTTACTAAAATATTTCTAGAACATGGGACAAAACAGTTACTCAATAAACATGAATGAATAAATTAATCAAAATCTTCTCAAACTTAAAGCTGTAGTCTTTGACCTATTATTAAAGGATATATTCATATAAATTTGTGTAAGGATAATGTTCGCAAGGTTTTATGAATAAGATGAAAGTGTGCAATTTCCACAGGTACACTAATTAATCACTTTCGGTCATGTAGTCTAGTTTGGTACCAAGAGCTCAGCTTGGCATTTTCCTGATTTTACAACTGTGAGAATAGAAATTAGAAAGTAATATGAAAGAAGAAACTTCTACTAATGACTCTCCCCATAAGTCAAAGAAAATTGACAGAACAGGTTAAGTCTCAAAGTGCTCACTGGACTATTAGTGATAGTCACAACTTCCTAGAACATATTTTTTACTTTTATTTTTTGTTTTATTTTGAGACAAGGACTCACTATGTAACCCAGGCTTATCTGGAACTTGTTATGTATGTCAGGCTGGCTTTGAACTCACAACTCTCCTGCCTCAGCCTCCCAAGTGCTAGGATTATAGGCGTGTGCCATCACATCTAGCTAGAATTTATTTTTAATTGCCTCTTTGCATATAGCACCTACCACATTATCTGGCACAAAGTACTCAAAAAATGTTTGTTAAATGGATCCCTGAACCCTAATGAGATAATTATGTAAGCTAGAATTTGCATTTTGTTTGAGGAGAGTAGATTTTTTATTTTTTGTATTAGATTCATAGCCTTCATATTTATCCTTGTAAGCAAAGCCATCTTTCTCCTGCAGTAGGAAATTACCAAAAGAGCTGTATATTGTATTTTAGCCGGTGTTATACGTTATCTTTCCAGGAGACAATGAACTCAGGTACACAGACTGGAACAGCTTTTTGCCATTTCATAGAAATGCTACATAAGTAAGTGAAAACATGATGAGAATCACTTATAGATAGCATAATTATGTTTTTATTTCTCAATGTAAATGAAAAATATCAAGTGTCATTAACAACATGTAGAACAAAGAAAAACATTTGGTTGTCAGCTTAGTAGAAATTGTGCAGGCTTAAATTCTATGCTGCCAAATACCCATTATCTGTCTATATTTTAGCTCTTTTCTAATACTCTACAGCTTCTGAGATCACTAAAAAATAAAATATTTAAGTCCCTTCTCCATAAACCAAGGTATTATCCACATCTTTGACAGAGAGCAATTATTCTCAACTTAAAATAGTATTAAATCTATCATATCAAAAGTTAGTAATAACCAAGTCTTTGGCAAATGGTCAATTTGCCATTGGAATTCAGCTGCATGTCTGCAGAACACACTAGCATAATGAAGGACTCATTAAGTGAGCTGATAAGGGATAACTGCGAATGAGGTAATATGAAAAAGAACTATGATAACAACACTGAGAAGCCCCAACATATCTGTCTCAAAATCACAGTCCAATAACCATAAGAAACTTTAATGTTAATACATTCATCTGAAACCAAAAAGCTCAGAAAAGAGTCACCTAAAGGAAGTGATATTATTAATGGATATTTTAGATACTACTGTATTTAAAAGGATTTCTAAGCTGAGCATCCCCACATGTCTGTCAGTTTGTTGTATTGTGGGGGTTTGTGCGTTGCTGTGATGCTGAAAGATATGCCACAGGTATTACATACAACAGCAGGATGACCCATGGTGGACAGATTTTAGCTGAGCTTCCAGACTATGAAAGACTAGGGAGAAGGACATGGCTAACCCACTCCCAAAGCAGTTAGCCACTGAAAACCCTATGAGTAGAAGAGAAACACTGTCAGATATGGTACCAGAAAAAGAACCTCCCAGGTTGGAAGGCACTCAAAAGACAACTGGGGAAGCTGTAGCCCTGTGGCATCCGATCCCGTCAGATCTCGGAAGCTAAGAAGCATCGGGCCTGGTTAGTACCTGGATGGGAGACCACCTGGGAACACCAGAAGCTGTAGGCTTGGGAGAAGGACCTGGCAACCCCCTCCCAAAAATTAATCTGCCATTGAAAACCCTATGAACATCAGAGAAGCACTGACAATAGTGTTTCCCCTGTTGTACAGAGGGTCGCTATGAGTTGGATACCAACTCGATGGCACCTAACAACAACAACAACAACAACAACAAGGTTGGAAGGCACTCAAAAGACAACTGGGGAAGAGTAGAGTCTACCTTAATGACAGGAATGGAGTTAAAGCCCCAGGGACCTCCATTTGCTGATGTGGCATTACTCAAAATGGGAAGGAACAACTGTAAACATCCATTAGTAATTGTAATGTATGTACATAGTATGAATCTAGGAAAATTACATATTGTCAAAAAGGAAATGGACCACATAAACATTGACATTTTAGGTATCAGCGAGCTAAAATGGACTGGCATGGGCCATTCTGAATCAGATAACCACATGATCTACTATGCTAGGAATGACAGATTAAAGATAAATGGAGTTGTGTTCATCATCAAAAAAGACATTTCAAGGTCTGTCCTGAAGTACAATGCTGTCAGTGACAGAATAATATCCATACGCCTAGGGGGAAGGCCAGTTAATGTAACTATCATTCAAATTTACACACCTACAACTAAGGCCACAAATGAAGATAGGGAAGATATTTACCAGCTTCGGCAATCTGAAATAGATCGAGCATGCAATCAGGATGTATTGATAATTACTGGTGACTGGAATACGAAAGTTAGAAACAAAGAAGAAGATTCAGTTGCTGGAAAATATGGCCTTGGTGACAGAAACAATGCTGGAGTTCGCATGATAGGATTTTGTCAAACTAATGACCTATTCATTGCAAATGCATTTTTTCACCAACATAAATGATGACTATACACATGGAATTCACCAGAAGGGAACACACAGGAACCAAATTGACCTCATCCGTGGAAAGAGACAACAAAAAAACTCAATGTCAAAAGTCAGAACAAGACCAGGTGCTGATTGTGGATCAGACCATCAGCTGCTCATGTGCAGGTTCAAAGTGAAAGTGAAGAAAATTAGAACAAGTGTATGGGAGCAAAGGATTTACCTTGAGTATATCCCACCTAAGTTCAGAGACCACCTCAAAAGCAGACTTGATGCATTAGACACTAATGATCAAAGACAAGATGAGTTGTGCCATGACATCAAAGACATCATTCACAAGGAAAGCAAAAAATCAGTGAAGGCTTGTACAGGGAAAATATTAAACAACGTAGGAAACATCAAAGTACACAGGGTCACATTGAAGATGAAAGTGCGCCTGACTCATGCCATGGTATATTCAGCCACCTCATATGGTTGTCTAAACTAGACATTGAATAAGGGGGACAAAAGAAGAATTGATGCTTTTGAATTACAGTGCTGGAACCAAATACTGAATGTATCATGGACTGCCAAAAGAACCAATGGATCTGTCCTAGAAGAAGTGCAACCAGGGTGCTCCTTGGAAGCAAGGATGGCCAGACTGCATCTTACATATTTTGGACATGTCAGGGAGGATTAATCCCTGGAGGACATCATGTTTGGGAAAGTGGTAGGTCAAGAAAAGGAAGACCTTCAACTAGATGGATTGACGGTCACTGAAACAATGGGTTTAAACCTAAAAGAAGATTGTGTGCCTGACACAGAATCAGGCAGTATTTCGTTCCATTGTACATGCAGTTGCTGTAAGTCAGACCTGACTTGATGGCATCTAACAACAACAACAAGCTGAGCATGTTGGTATGTTCCTATAATCCCAGTATTCAGGAGGCAGAGGCAGGAATATTGTTGTGTTTGAGGCTAGCCTGGGCTACATAGTAATCCCTGTATTAAAAAACCAAACCAAACACAAGGAAGCAAGGAAAAACCAAAAGTATTTCTAAATCAACATTACTGTTGGTTCGATATAAGTCTACTTATTAATATAGAGACGCTATTGAGGCAGTACAAAATAAAGAGAACTATCAACAGATCCTAAGCTCTATTTATTAAAGTGACTTTCTTAGGCAAGTCACTTAACTATCTAGATGCTTAAGTTTCCTCATTTGCAAAGAATGAATCTAACAAGAATGAACCTAACACTGCTACTTTCTATAGTTAGCCTTCATAATGTTACACTGAGGGCTCAGTGAGATAATAAATATAAAAGCATCTTACAAAGCATAAAACCATGTTCAAATTCAAGTCACATTGTGGGAGAAAAAAGTTAAATTTACCTTTATGTGTTCTAAAACAGCAGTGGCAACATTTGTATGGAGATCGATTAGTCTTTTTTTTTCAAGAAGTTCTGGCAAAGAACTACAAGTAACAAAAAATTGAAAATTAACCATAAAGTAATTATAAATTTATAAATAAAAATTCAAAGAAAATGATTTAAACTTTAATAAAACCCTTTCCTGGTGTTTCCTCTGAGGATACTCAGGACACTGAAACAATGACAAAGTGACAAGTAAAACTATCAGCTAAATTTAGCCCCCAGGCTTGAATACATACAGTTTATGCTACTTTAACACTGGTGAAATGCTTCTTATTTTAAAGTATTATGGCTGCCAAATATGATTATTTCTATCATTTCACTTTCTGCTTCTAAAGTTTGTTTGTTTGTTTATTTATTGAGACAGGGTCTTGGTATGGAGCCTAGGCGAGCTTGGAACTTGTGTTGGTCTTCCTGCCTCAGCCTCCCAAGTGCTAGAATTACAGGCATGTGTCATCATGCCCAGCTCAGTTTAGAGGTTTAGAATAAAATTAGATTAATGCATATATACTTTTACTGGTATTTCTAAAACATGAAATCTCCCTTCCTCTTGATGGCAAAGTATTGAAAAAACCTGCTAAATCTTCAATTAAGAAAACAACAGCAATAGTAAAATTAATAATGATTTGTTCAACTTTATCATTATTTTCCTAGTAAAATTATCCTTATCAAAAATTTCTAACTGTTAAAATCAGCACATGTTCTCCCGGATCTGAGTGGGAACTGAAGTCAGCTTGAATATACTAAAGGCACAATATAGTTCTTCAAGCTCAAAGATGTATTTACTATTATGATTTCTTATTATGAAAAATATTAACCATTATTTTAACCTCCAAAATAAATCTTATCAACAGAAAGACATCAAAGAGGATATACTGTTTACTTACCTAACAGCTGATGTTAACTTAGCAGTATTATCAGAAAGCATACTTATGGCTCCTTCATCTTCCCCTTCTAGTCCCTAAGAAAAAACAAAAAACAAAACAAAAAAACCCTCCATTAACTTTTCACAATTCCCAGGTCTAAGCATTAAAAATCAACACATTCCTAAGATTATTGATAAATAATAAGATTTAGGTCACCAGGAGTAACTAACTAGTCTTCTCTTCTGAGGAGCAAGCATATGTCTTTTAAGTTACTACCAGTTTAATAAATGGCTGAGTATCTAACCAAATGATTAGCTGGGCATTTTTAGATAAAAAAGCAAGCCCAGAAACTTGGCACAGGTCACATAGTAATAATCAGTACAGGTGAAATCTAAAGTTAGATCAAAGTATGGTAGAATGTGCAGTATTGGAACATATATCTCTGAAATAAAATTACATTATATGAATCATAATTTATTCTTTAAAATATTTTATCTTCTCAATATTTAGGTTTCTTTTTGAAAATGGTCACTTAAGTAGGTTGGGAATAATTTTGTTGGTACTAAAGCAATAAATGGCCTTGAACTCCTGTTAGAAAAAGAGCAAGCACCTTTCTCCCTTCAGATGTCCTTCTTCTTCCCTATGTTGTTGTTGTTGTTAGGTGCCGTCAAGTCGGTATCCGACTCATAGTGACCCTCTGTACAACAGGGGAAACACTATTGTCAGTGCTTCTCTGCTGTTCATAGGGTTTTCAATGGCAGATTGATTTTTGGGAGGGGGTTGCCAGGTCCTTCTCCCAAGCCTACAGCTTCTGGTGTTCCCAGGCGGTCTCCCATCCAGGT
>VMDO01003731.1:8004-47631 GCA_007922755.1 Pedetes capensis | reverse complement strand
TTCTTCCCTATAGTTCTTAGAAAACAAACAGAATCTTACCATAATACTTTTAAGTCGTTTGACCTCATCTTCTTGTGCCCTGTAAGATTCTAGTTCTTGCTGAACTGATTCTGCAACTTCTGGGAACGGACTAAAACAATATTGCACAAGAGGAACTATGAGAATATTAATGATTGATTTTTGTGTGAATTCTGAGATATATACAATGAAGATTTATCATTACTTTAAATACATTTATTTGGACTTAAAACTATTATGGGCAGAAAACATTCAACACAGATACAGCTATGTAGTTTTAAAATGCATATCATATTATAAACCTAAACAAATTTAAATTTTACTTCTTTTCATTAATGACATCACATTTTTCCTTCAATGTACTACTGGAACAAAGAGTGAAATATTTACATATCTGAGAATCAAAAGAAGAGAAGTCATGGTATATCAAATGTTAAATATTACTATCAAAATTAGTATTTACTATCAAATGGCCCACTCAACTACAAGGATGTCATTTAAAAATTATCACATGGGTAACTGTGAGAAAGAAAAACTCTTGTAACTTTTTCATACCCTTACTGATAAAAACAGCACCTGGGCCACAGTTTTGGTGGGTCTAATGGCTTGCATCCTCTAATAATAATAGTCCTCTAAGGAAACGTAACTTTTTGTACTTTATACTTCTGAAGGGAAATGTAACCTATGGAATTTCAAAGTAAAGAATGTTATTTAAAATAAATTATAATAGTACCTGAAACTGCCATAATCAGAAAGACAGTGGATTTTCTCTGAAGAGAAAGTCAAGTCTGTTATAGTAGTATGATTTTCTGGTTTTTAAAAAGTTATGGGAATTAAAAAAAGATAAAACATAACAAGAACCTGTTGAACTAAGTCTACATTCTACTTCTCTTTAACCATAAATGTAAAAGGAGGTCCAAAAGAACAGCTACATCATTGGGCATGGTGGTGTATACCTGTAATCTCAGCACTTTGGATGCTGAGGCAGGAGGATTGCAAGTTTGAGGCTACCCTGGGTTGTATATTGAGAGCCTATCTCAAAAATCTGAAAACAAAACAGCTATATCAAGGACACATATCTTTACAGAGTATGTATGTAAAATAGGTATTTTCATAATTGATGAAAAACATTCTTCTATTTCTTGGAAATAGGCCCATTTTTTTCATTGTCTAGAATGATTTCTTTAGCCATGATGACCATTAGGTAACTCATAGCAGTTACTGAGCCCACCAAGTACTCTAAACTTTAAAGGGGCACAGCAAAATATGGGGTATGTATATTTGCTTATGACAAATCACATGATGAATTACTTTGTTTCACCCAAAATTTCTAATTTACTTTGAATAAGTCTTTAGACCTCAGGTTTAGGTTCTACCTCCACAGGTATATAACAAGGGATTTGTATGAGGTCAAACATGAAACAAAAAGGAAAAATCCCGTCCCAAAGCTTCCCTATCACAAAAACTCACTTAAATGAAGGGCAGAGATGATCTTATGGAGAGGGTCAGTGGAGCCAGCAAGAAAATTTAGAAAGACTATACAATATGGGCAGGGATTTAGCTCAGTCAGTAGAGTGCTACTCTGAGCTCTCTGAGGCCCTGGGTTTCATCCCAGGCCTACAAAAAGTGGGAGAAGGACGTGGCAGCCCACTCCTGAAACAATCAGCCAATGAAAACCCTATGAATAGCAGAGAATCCCTGATAATAGTGTCAAGCGTGGCACAGTGTCAGGGAGTGTTTTGTTCTATACCTAGGGTCACTATGAGTTGGACAATAAAAACAATCTGTCCAATATACATCATGTGGGATGTGCTTATGGGAAAAAGAAGCAGCCCCTATGAAGCACCTAACAAAAAGTAAAGGAATCAGGAAGAAATCGAGAAGAAAAGATACATATCTATGGACTATTTAATAATTTAAGCTACCACTTACCACGTGAATGAATCAATACGATCCTTTTGATATTTTTCTTAAATTCCTTAAGTCAGATATCTTCATTTCTCTTTTAAGGGATGGACCTTTTACTTACTGATACTTCTCTTATTTACCTTCCTTTATGTTTCTGCCAAAATTTATCAACTGGAGTTAAATCATAAGATTTCTTGGTTTTTCTCTTTGGTCTAGCACCAGCTGGAGAGTTTTCCACTCCTGAAGATTCTTCCAAATTTACTCTGTTTAAATGGAAATCCTAGGAAAAAGTAATATTGTTTTAAATAACTGCTTGCTGAGTTTAAGAGCCATAACATTTCCTACAACAAGGAAAATAATCAACATAAATTCTTGCCACACTTTCAAAATTTCCAAGGACAAAATTCAAAGCTAAAATTTAAAAGATATCCTTCCAACCTTTTGTTATATTCAAATGTACTTTTTATAGTTTATGAATTTTAATGAAAATTGTAGATGTAATTAAAATTTCAAATATATAAAGAGAAAAATCCTGTTAAGGTTCTTGGATATCCTTCCAGAAAAATATTTATGCATTTACATATCTACATTAACATACATATCCTTCCTTTTCCTCTAACTCTTCCCCTATGAATATGGATGTGACTTAGAAGGTAACAAAACTTTTTGCATATTCTTTTCCCAAAGGAACTTTTTTTCCCCCATTTTTAATCACCTCATAAATGAATTGTCCTTTGGTCAACAAGGGGATTAATGGGCCATACATCCATTCTGTCTAAACCTATAAGGTCTAACAGTGTCATACCTTGCCTTTTGGGCTAAGTAAAATTAAACATATTTTTGCCTTTCATTGTCTTTTCATACATTATGTAAATTGGAAAGAATAATGTGGTTGGTATGTCTTGACAGAAAATATAATGTAATATTCAAATACTTATGAAGTAGAAATAGTATCTTGGGACACCACATTTATTGTGAATGAATATTTGCATTTATATCTTTCATGTAGAAATTAGACTCATATAATAAATTATTCCCTATGGAAAGTAGAATTGTGTTTAAAACAATGTACTTACCACTCTAAGGGTAATAATCTAAGAGCAGTTTTAATCTTTTTGGGGATATAATGCACAGAGGCATGAGAAGTCAGTTTACATAAAGGTTGATAATAACTAGAAATTTCTATATAGGTTGGCATCACCATTATAAATTCTCTTCTATATTTTATATGCAAATAAGTTTAGTGCAAATAGAAGTGGAGGCAAAAGAAAGAGATACTGTAAAAGACTTATTTGTGTTTTGACAGTAGGAATATATTTCCTAATGATCTAGACTTTGGACAAAAGAATGTTAGACATTTGATTTTTAATGTTATACTTTCTTTTTCATTTAATAATGTATTTTAGAGCTCTTTCTATATTTGTATATGTACATCTACCTCACCTTTACCATGGCCACATAGAAGTCCAATGCTTGGCTGTATCAATTTATTTTACCAGGTCTCTTAATGTTTGGTTGTGTCCTATAATAATACAACCTTTTTTTTTTTTTTCTTTTGAGACGGAGTCTTTCTATGTAGTCCAGGCTAGCCTTGAACTTATGATCCTCCTGCCTCAGCCTCCTAAGTGCTGGGATTACAGGCATGCACCACCATGCCCAGTCAACAAATACAATGTTAAATATCAAATTTTAACTCCTAGGGAGTCTTAACATTCTGATGTGATACTTGATGGTATGCTTTAAAAATTAAAATATAAACTATAATAATAGTAACATTCTTTTTCACATAAATTCTAAGATCCAGTCAGACTAGTAGTAGGTAAGGCTTGATTTTCCCCTACTTTTTCAAACAACAAACATATAATAGACAAAAATAAAAGTAAATAACTTTTCTATCTTTTCCTTCCCTTGCATTATACCTATGGCCTCCCTCATGTAACAGCAGTATTTTATGGGCAACTCTACTCAAGAATAAGCTGGCGTTTAGCTCAGTTGGTATAGTGTTCCTCTGCACTCTTTGAGGCCCTAGGTTTGATCCCTACCATGGCAAAAATGGGAGAAGGATGTAGCAGCCCAATCTCAAAAACAGTTGGTGATTGAAAGCCCTATGAGGGTTGCCATGAGTCAGATCTGACTCAATGGCACCTAACAACAACTACTCCTCAAGAATAGTGAGGGAAGAGATAAAATATGGCTATTAACAAGTGAGTACAAGAATGATGACAAAGGAACTACATGGAGAAATTATCAAGCATTACTGTGATATGATAACCTTAGTTCTGAGGGATCTATATACATTTTAAATTAATGATTATTCTAGGTTGGAGCAAGTTAAATATGCTGAGTACAATGTAGTCTTTTCTATATAAAAGAAGGTCATCAACATTGACTCTAGATCTTTAAAGTATACCCTATAACCTCTTCAAATACATCCTTTATAAAAACTTATTTCCCTGTCACTTTCCCTTTTGACACAAAAAGGAGACCATGAAATATACAGACGTCTAATTGCCAGAGTAACACATCTATTTTCTGTCAAATAAATTATAGAAGCAATGAGGCAGCCTTCTTCTATTTATATGTGCAGTCTATCAAAGAGAAAAATCACAAGAACTGCTATCTTTTATGTGTAAGGCACCATTTTTAGCACTTTATAATAAGTCATCTAGTCCTTATAATAACCCTTAGAAGTAATAAAATTCCCATTCTGAAGATGAAAAAAACTGAAGTATAAAGAAATGAGTTTATTGCCCAAGGTTCTGTAGAAATATGTGGTAAAAAGAAGACTAAATAACAAGTAGTCTGAGTTTAGAGGCACTGCTTTTACACATTATGCTAATTCTATCAGAGAAAGAACAGTTACTTGGAATCAGACCCTTTCACTTGAAATTTCTGCAGTGCAGAACATGGGAAGGCTTAGGTGGTATAAACAGGCAAATTAAAGATCAGAGAGAGTTGCAATAAATGGGTGCAGTGACAAGGGTTTATTATATTTCAACTTGTTAATATGGTCTGTCCTAAATACTCCTCCTATTATAGTTGTTGTTGTTAGGTGCCGTCGAGTCGGTATCCGACTCATAGCGACCCTCATAGGGTTTTCAATGGCTGACTGTTTTGGGATTGCCTTGGGAGTGATTGCCAGGCCCTTCTCCCATTTTTGCGGTGCTGGGAATTGAACTCGGGACCTCAGAGACTGCAGTGCAGCGCTCTACCAACTGAGCTAAATCTCAGCCCCCTATTATAGTAGGTGGAGAATATCAGTGACTTTTTAAAACTCTTCTCAGTTCCCCATCCTAATATCTAATCCTCAGTTTGCATAACAAATCATCTATATAGGAAGAAAGTAAAAATAGCACAATGTAGAAAAACACTTTAAAAGATAAATATAAATGACAAATAGGTATTAACAGTTACATCTGAGAAGCTGCCTAACTTTTAAAAGTTATCTAAGAAAAAATAAAAGATACTAAAGGGAAACATTTTTAAACAGTTAAGCTTTATTAACCAGAATTTCTAGTGAAGTACTATTACCATGGTGATGACACAGCTCATTCAAATAAAAGTAACTTATTAGCAAAATTGCTGCTCTAAAAATAGGAAGGCATATTATTACTGGAGTATTGATGAGTTCTGAGAAATAACATAATAGCACAGGAACATTTTCATTGTTTGCATAACAGCAGGGCAAATAAGGAAAAGTAATTTCAATCTTGAAAATTGGGAAATTAGAACATCCTGTGCAGTACTCAATCATGTAAAAGCAGCTGGATGTTTATATACAAATAAAAGACAACAGAATTGGTTTTAACATGGCAGACTCTAATCTGTTTATAGTCACATTTTCCTGACTTAAAAGACTGGACAATGGTGCTTCAAGCCATCAGATATAAATAATTCCTAACAGAAGTGCTGAAAACACTGAGAAACCTTCAGCAGTCTTGCTTCCCTTTCACAAGTTAAAGCTGATCAGTAGAACCACAGATAGCTAATATGTTAACAAAATTACCTTTGAATAATAGAGATAACATTTATTTATGCAGAGCTAAGATTTATATGGGCTGGGATTTAGCTCAGTGGGTAGAACGCTGCGCTGCAGTCTCTGAGGTCCCAAGTTCAATTTCCAGCACCACAAAAATGGGAGAAGGGCCTGGCAATCCACTCCCAAGGCAATCCCGAAACAGTCAGCCATTGAAAACCCTATGAGGGTCGCTATGAGTCGGATACCGACTCGACAGCACCTAACAACAACAACAAGATTTATATTCACATGAAAAAAGCAAGCAGGACACTTTGGCTCATGCCTGTAATCTAAGTGACTCAGGAGGTGGAGGGTGCAGGATCACAGGTTCGAGGTTAGAGGCAGCCTGTGTAACTTAGTGAGACCCTGTCTTAAGATAAAAAATAAAAAGTGGACTGGGGATGCAGCCCAGTGGTAGAGCCTGCAAAGAATGTCCAAGGCTCTAGGTTCAACCGCCAAGTATAGCCAAAAGAAAAATTAAAAGTAAAATAAAAATGATTTTTTCTGGGGGGTAAGAATTTACAACCCCTTTATCTCCAAATACTACTATAGCAATCAATGAACAGCTAATTTATTTAAGACATATTTTGGAGTCATAAATAAAATGTCAACAGTTTTCATATTGAGGTGACATTAGCTCACACTAAGGAGATCCCTTAACTTATAATATCAAACCAATTAACCAGACAGAAATATAGCACAGGAGAGAAAAACACAAAACCAAGGAATACAATTTTTTTTTTTTCTGGTGGTACTTGGGGTTGAATCCAGGGCCTCACTCATGTTTTGCAAGTACTCTACCACTGAGCTGCACTCCCAGCCCATTTTTTATTCTTTTACTTTGAGACAGTGTCTTGCTAAGTTATGCAAGCTGTCTCTGGCCTCAAACTTTTGATCATCTTGCCACTCCATCCGGTTAATATTTCTTGGTAACAATGGAAGTGGACAGAATTGAGGAATGTGACACAAAACCCTTCAGCTTCACCATTTCTTTCAAGCCTCTGGCTCCTATACTGTCCTACAGCAAAGAAATGTGTCTTCAATCACTTGAAGGTAAGTGCCTGTGTTATCATCCCTGCACATAAATTCAAGAGTTCTGGTCTCCAAAAAGGAATATTACCTTCTAAAGAAAAACCTGTCTTAAGAGTTAAATAGTTTGGGGAATAGGGATAACATCTGAGAGAGAAGAAATCAAAACAAACAAGTATGATGATTTGTGTGTATTTTCTCTAAACTAGGCAATATCTCTCCTGTAAATCAACATTTTTTTCCTTTAAAAAATGTTATTATTATTTTAGAGAAATAAAATTATTTTAGAGAAATAAAAACTGAGCTTCATCACTTTTTGCCAAAAGCAGTAAGATATGATCTTTATAAGATGAATCAAATACAAGATACCATCTTTACAAGATGAGTCAGTAGAAAAATACATTGGGGTTTCAATCTAATGGCAACATCTATAATAGTACCAACCTAATTTTTATATAATAAAAACATTATCTGAAAAATGAACTTGTCACACCTCTTCCCTAAAACTAATCTCCAGGAAGGAAAATTCTGGACACTACGTTCCCAAGCAAAAGGTAGTATAAATTTATTACTGTCTCTGAATGCTTCAGAACCAGTTTCAGGTCAACATCTGATCTAGTGAGGGTTATGTGTTTAGTGACACAATTTAGAGAAGTTCCTAGAAAACGGAATTCCATTTCTTACTGAGAAATCAATTATAAACAACTATTTAGCCATCTCCTACCTCAATGAGCACTGATAACCACAAAGATTAGGCAGAAGAATCCAGAAGCTCGCAGTAAACCACTAACAGTAGACCTTATTTCACACCTATCACTTCAGAATAAATTGTTATTAGGTGCCATTGAGTCAGTGTTCGATTCACAGCCACCCTGCGTACAACAGGTGAGACACAATTGTCAGAGCTTCTCTGCTATTCATAGGGTTTTCAATGGCTGATTGGTTTTTGGGAGTGAGTTGCCGGATCCTCCTCCTAAGCCTATAGAACCTGGTGTTCCCAGGTGGTCTCCCATTCAAGTACTAACCAGGCCCCACTCTGCTTAGCTTCCGAGATCTGACAGGATCAGATACCACAGTGGTATGGCTGTAGGCTCAGAATAAATACATACATATTAAATAAAATGGACTTCTAGTTAAAATCAAAATGACAGTGAGGCCAATATGACAAGCCAAAGATGGGATAATTTGAGCATCAAAATGAATGACTATAATTACTTGATAACATCTCAAATACAAAATCAGCTACTTCATAAAATAACACTTAAAAAAATCAGCATCCAATCTCTTCAATTGCTTTTGCAGATTGCTAAAGCATGAACCTGTTTTGAAAGGTGACACAGAAAGGAAGAGAATCAAGCATTTGTCCTAAATAGTTGATAAGGGGATTTCTTCATATAAGTGTCAGCTAAAAAAGATGCAAAAGGAATGGTAGTGTTAGAAAATCACCATTTGCTATCAGTAATTAATTTAACTTAGAGGAAACAATTGTCCTAAAATAAGGTTTTTAGTGTTGACAATTAGGAAAAAGATTTATGGAGAACTCTAATGTATGGATCATGCTGACATTATCTAAACCACTGATCAATCTCATTATTAACATTGTGACAGACATTATATACCTTCTGATGTCATAAAATAGAAACTACACAACACTATTAAGTTGTTTTGGCAAAGAACTGAACCAACTGCAATCATGTTTCTAGATCTATCAGTTTATAGGAAATACTGGAGATTATGAAGTATGTCAAATTGTACCACAGGGATATAATCAGCCAAATGCATAAATATAGGACATTTATAGAAAAATGACCCAATTCCTTTGACCAAAAAATAGCAAAAAAAAAATAAATAAATAAAAAGGACAGGGAGAGAGGAATTGTAAACTGAGATTTAAGAGAGATGCTAACCAATACAATGTACAGATACTGTTTGGATCCCAGTTTGAACAAAACAACAAAGAGGTACATCTTTATAATTAGGAAATAACTAGGAATACAGAGCTGGTATTAAATATTAAGAAGGAATTATTCTTATTTTTGTTGGGCATAATAAATTATAAACTTGTTAGGTCAGCAAAGCTGAATGATGTATACTGGGGTTCATTATAAAATTCTTTGATTTTTTTTTCTTGTGGTACTAGGAATCCAACTCAGGGACTTACACATTCTAGGCAAGCACTCTACCACATCCCCAGGCCTTGATTTTGTGTTTTTATTTGAAATATTCCCTAAAATTTAAAAAAGTTTTATTCATAAAAATGAAACAGGACTTGAAGTACAAACCAAAATTGTTTTTCTCTTGTCACAGTGAATGTGAAAGCACGTGCTGAGACTGGGGTTCACCATCCTGAATCTGTGAATGACTATGATGAGCAGAGCTCCACCTTGACAATCCAGATAGATAAGGAACACAAAATACTGTGAATAAGAAATATATTATGGCACTGAGGTTTGCAGGTTCATTTAGACTGAGTAGCACAAACTAACCTATTTTAGTTTAGAGCCCAAGGTAGTCTGTAAGTGTCAGCAATGTATTTGGAAAGCTTGCTCACTCTTCGTAGAACAGAGTTCTTTATAATGCTAGAAATCCTAAGTTGGAAACTGCTGCTGAGATACAACCTGGCAATATACAAACATTTTCTACCAGTCCTCATGTGATAATTTTAACTCTTGAGTAATTTATTCAGTCTCTAAACTAGTAAAGAATTTGGGCCTTTTGATTAAGAACCACACTGTTCAATACTATTGTCACTAGTTACACATGGCTATTAAGCACCTAGAATGTGGTTAGTCTGGATTGAGAGGTGATGTAAAACATACATTTAAGACTTCATATATAAAAAGAAAATATAAAATTCATGCTTTAAGTTGATTATGTTGAAATGGTAATATTTTGGGTATATTAAATTATATAAAATGTACTATTAAATTTCATCTGTTTCTTTTTACCTATTTAATGTGGCTATTAGCAAATCTTAAATTATACTGGCCTATATGGCACTGATGTAAAACAATGGAACTTTGGCCAGTGATGAGAAGAAAGGAGAGAAAAGTAAATACACAAAGACAATGAAAAAGGACCCATCAGGCTGAGGAAGGACGACTGTGAATTCAAAGCCAGCCTGGGCTACAAAGCAAATTTCAGGCCAGTGTGGGCTATACAGCAAGACCCTGACTCAAAACACCAACCAACCAACCAACCAACCAAAAGAGGGCTGAATAACCTAATCTAGAACATGGGTAAAAATCATTTATGTGAAAAAGAAATCCCTGTAAAATGCTCTATCAATAAAGATAAAATAAAGCGAGGTGCAGTGGCGCACGCCTATAATCTCAGTGGCTTGGGAGGCAGAGGCAGGAGGAACGCAAGTTTGAGACCAGAGGCAGTCTGCGTAACTTAGCGAGACCCTGTCTCAAAAAGTAAAAAAATGGGCTGGGGGTGCAGCTCAGTGGTCCAGCACTTGCAGAGCATGCAAGCACGAGGCCCTGGGTTCAACCCCCAGTATGGCAAAAAAAAAAAAAAAAAAAAAAAAAAAAAAAAAAAAAAAAAAAGATAAAATAAGTGTAAAAGTTTATCTATTAAGTAACTAAGATATAAGGGAAAACATGGTAGCACCAAAGCTTAGATTAGTAAACAGTATTCTTTTCCCCCTTAGTTAAAAATTTAATCCAAGCTTAGATATACCAATATATATGGAGATACACTAAAACACTATCATTTAAAAAAAATGAAATGCAATCAGGGGTATCTTTTGGGCTTTTACATCATCTACATACCTTCAGTAGGAAGGTATATATTCTTGTCTATAAGTATAAAAAAAAGTATTTGTTTGAATTAAGTGAGCAAAAGTTTACATTATAGTTTTGACTTTTAGGTAAATTCTTAAACTTGTTTTTAGGTGCCGCTGAGTCGGTATCCAACTCATAGCGAAACACTATTGTCAGTGCTTCTCTGCTGTTCATAGGGTTTTCAACGGCAGATTGATTTTTGGGAGTGGGCTGCTGGGTCTGTCTCCCAAACCTACAGCACCTGGTGTTCCTAGGCGGTCTACCATCCAAGTACTAACCAGGCCCAACCCTGCTTAGC
The DNA here is from genome assembly GCA_007922755.1 of Pedetes capensis. NCBI lineage: Eukaryota > Metazoa > Chordata > Mammalia > Rodentia > Pedetidae > Pedetes > Pedetes capensis. The sequence goes on along the minus strand of VMDO01003731.1, from coordinate 36,572 downwards.
TTCCAAGAGCTGACGGGATCAGATGCCACAGGGCTACTCAGGCAAATTCTTAAAGGAGGCTAACAATAATATTGCCCAAGAGATTTTATATTCATAAATATTAGAAGATCAAAAGAACATCAAAAAAACCTTGGATTCAAAATATACTTTGAACATAGCATCTAATATACTATAATCATACAACTTTAATTTTCTCTGATAATTTCTCTGATAATTTTATAGAAATATATATTTATTTGGAAACCACTCCCTATTGTATTCTTGAGTGGCAAAAACTATACTTTATGAAAGTGCCTATATGTATTAGTATATGTTCTAATTTAGTGTTTCGAACAAGAGCCAGTAGCAGAATGCGAAAGATACTAAGAGATTTTGAAGACCTGAAAAAACAAAGGCTAAGTAAGACAAGATACTGAGATGAAATAATACTCATCCCTTTGACTGAGGGTAAACATTCTTTCCAGTTAAACAGGTAAACATTCTTTCCAGTTAAACAATCAAATCCACTTCTCCAACAACCAAGACATAATAAAAAAAGAAATCATTACTTTCTAATTGTTAATTTTGCTTCTTATATCCCCCAAAAGGAAAGGGGCATTGCAAAGTATTTTTTTGTCCAAACAGTGCATTTCCTATTTTAAATTGAAATAATCACCTTTCTGACACACAGGAAAACTCTATGAATTTTCATGGTTATTTCCAAGGTCTAATATACACATAATTATCAACAGTCCAGATTTTCAGCCAGATAATTGATATAAAAATCAAACTGCAACTTTAAGTTAAAGTTTTCTATCTAGAACTTTTACTCCATCTTGTGGAGGCAAAGGGTATAATTATTAAGAATTTTAAAAGAATTTTAAAACTTTGAAAGTAGTTTTAAAAGTCAACAAATAGTGGTGTGGTTATAATCTGTGACATTGAAGAGGAGTCAAGAAGGAGCCTAAGAGCTTGTTGAGTTCAGGAATTGGAAAGGATACCAAGATATCTCAGTGCTCCAGATAGCTTTCATTTCATACCACCATGCAGGAGCAAAGAGGTATCTACTAATCTGGATGCTCTTACTAAGACTGTCACCTCTGGCTCCCACCCAGCAGTCAGAGTTCCTTCCACCTACTAGCTATGATTTGAGACTGTCAAGACCTTCTCCTTAGGCCTATTCTGTATGGGTCTTTACCTTTTGCACTCTCAAATCCCATCTCCCATTCTTTTTTCAAAAGCTTTTTTATTTTTGCAGTATTGGGATGCTGAACCCAGGGCCTTGTGCATACTTTGCAAGTGTTCTATCACTGAGCTGCAACCCTAGCCCTTTTTGGATTTTTTATTTTGGGTCAGGGTCTTGTTGAATTATACAGGCTGCCCCTGGCTTCAAACTCGTGATCTTCCTGCTTCTGCCTCCTGAGTTGCTGAGATTACAGGCATGCTCCACTACACTCAGCGTATCTCCCATTCTTACCTAACTCTTGAAATTCTTTTGTTTTAACCTCTGGAACTCATACTCAATCTTTAGCAAAATCTCCCATTTTGAACATCCCCTCTAAACTTCTGTACTTTTTTTTTGCTTTGATTGAACTCCAAATGGCTACTCCTCGCAGCTTTCTGTTTTTTTTTTTTTTTTTTAAACTTCTCATACAGCTCATACCACTGGATGTGGACCTAGGATTAGGCATCGTCTGTGCTACCTTTAGACCCCTTCCTTGCTGTCTTCTCCAAACAACTCTTGCTTCTAAAGTTGCATCATTAGCCGGGCGCGGTGGCGCACCCCTGTAATCCCAGCGGCTCCGGAGGCGGAGGCAGGAGGATCGCAGTTCAAGACCAGAGATAGTCTGCGTAATTTAGCGAGACCCTGTCTCAGAAAGTAAAAAAAAAATGGGATGGGGGCACAGCTCAGGGGTCCAGCACTTGCAAAGCATGCAGGTGCGAGGCCCTGGGTTCAACCCCCAGCACCAAGGGTGAAAAACAAAAACAAAAACAAAAACACCCTTATGTCATTAGTCTGTATAGTGATTCTCAATCAGGGGCAATATTACTCCTTTCTGCCTCCCTCTCCGGGTATACTTGGCAATGTGTGAAGACATTTGGTTGTCAAAACTGAGTGTTATTAGCATACAGAGAGCTGAAGCCAGAGATGATGCTAAACTTCCTACTATGTAAAAGATAGCCCCCCACAACAAAAAATGAGCAGGGCCAAGATGTAAATAATACCAAGGCTGAGAGATCCTGATCTTTATTACTCACCAACACACCTGCAGGACATTCTTATCTCCTGCATCATTGGCTTTTCTCTTTTGATCATTCCCAGTGGTACACAAATATGTGCTAAATTTTCTCACTTAAAAATCTTTTCTGATCTCACATTCTCCTTCTAGCAGTCACCCCCTTTTCAGCCCTCCTATATAGAAAAAACTCTCTCGAGGTTTTAAAATGCTTTTCTTTCAAATCTCTCTTAAACCTGCTACAGTCAGTTTTGCCCCAACACTATGGGAACCGCTCTTAAGTCACTCAAGACCTTGTCAATGCTACATGCAACGATGACTTCTTAGTCATCAGTTATCCCTGCCTCCTCTTTGAAACAATTCATTAGCTTTACAAAATGATACAGATCCAGTTCTCCTATATCACTAAGTGTTCTTTCCCCACACTACATGAAGTTCCTACTCATCAGCCTGACCTCTTTGGGTAGATGTGCCTCAAGTTCAGATCTTTGACCTCTACACTTTTCTATCTAGTCACAACCCTGGTGATCTCATCTTGTTTCCTGACTTTAAATCCATCTTTGCACAGATTACCCATACATTTATTTCTCTAAACCAGATTGTTGTTCTGTACTCCAGACTCAGGTCTACTTATTCAATATTTACAATTAGATATTTTAATAGATATCCAACCCTAAACATATCCAAAACTAAACATCTGGTTGTCCCCCCACCAAACTACTTCTTCTATGTCTTTTCCCTCCTAATAAACCATATTTTTCCTTTGCAAATGCCAAAACATGAGTTATCTTTGACATCTTTCTTTCTTTTAGATCCCTCATCTAACTCATCAATTCCAATACTCTATATACTAACTGGGCTGGGATTTAGCTCAGTTGGTAGAGCGCTGCACTGCAGTCTCTGAGGTCCTGAGTTCAATTCCCAGCACTGCAAGAATGGGAGAAGGACCTGGCAATCCACTCCCAAGGCAATCCCGAAACAGTCAGCCATTGAAAACCCCATGAGGGTCGCTATGAGTCCGATACTGACTTGATGGCACCTAACAACAACAATATACTATCTGATCTCTTTCCTCTTCCTATGCCCATAAAGGTACATTTTCAACACAACAGCTAGAGTAATAGTCTTGTAATGTATAATAGATGTCACTCTTTTACTCAAAATGGCATGTGAGTATTTCCTATAAATTAAAAGTCAATGTCCTCACAATGTCATGTACTATATTGCTCCCTGTGCCCCTACCTCATTTCACTGCAGCTTTGCAGCAGACGGGTGTTTAAAATGTTCTTTTTCCATATGGCTATAATACTTACTAGTTTACTTCCTTTAGAACTTTTCTTAACTGTCATTTTGTTGATGAGGTCTTCCCTAACTTAAAATTTCAATCTTGTCTGTTATTACTTACTTTGGTCTCCTCAAGTACTTTTTACCTTCTGAAATGTTACATATTTATGGCCTGTCTCTCCTCCTAGAATATAAGCTTCAGGAAGTCAGAAGTATTTCTATCTTTGTTATTGTTGAAATAAGGTCTTGAATATCTGTTAAAGAATATGCATTAAAATACTAGGTGAGCTGAATCACTCTCATTCGACCTCTGATTTAATCTCTTAAAACCAGGTTCTATGTCCTATTACTCATTTTTTTTTTTTTGCAGTTGAACCTAGGGCCTTGCGCTTACATGCTTTGCAAGTGCTGTACCACTGAGCTGCATCCCCAGCCCATTTTTTTTTTTTACTTTTTTTTGAGACAGAGTCTTGTTAAATTACACAGACTGCCTCTGGTCTCGAACTTATGATCCTCTTGCCTCTCCAGAGTCGCTGGGATTACAGGATTGTGCCGTGCAGTTTATTACTCAAAGTTTAATTCAGTGTTTCCTCTGATTCTTCCTGTTTTCTCTAATGAATTAGTGTTGATTATTATTTCCTTGACAGTATTCCTAGAGTCATGGCATAGAAGTCTAGGATGGAGAAGTGTATAAAATTGATAATTCCCATCAGTAATTCTAAATGTGATTTATTTAAGTAAACACTTCAGAGCTAATATCCTGGTTTTAAAGAGATCAATTGTTAAACCAAATCACCTATTGCATTTCACTCATTTCATTTTTATATGATACTGCAGGCAATCCTTGCAATAATGAAACTATTAAATACTTTATCCCTAGAGGCCTGGGCTAGGAGTTAGTAATCTAGAGCCAACAACGTGGGTTCAAAATATTTAACTCTTGCATCAACTTTTCTATCTATCAAATGGAAACTATTCTGGTAGTATTACATAGTGTCTTGATAGAAATGATTTGTGTGTGGATTTTCTTTCCATTGCTTTTGAAGATTGGAGTTGTGTTTATTTCTGTATAGTACATGCTAACCACAATATGTACCTGATATACATGGATAAATACAAATTTTGTCTCAAACATGAAATTAGATATGGGCAATCACTTCAGAAAACATATGGTCTTACATGAAAAAAAAAACATAAAAACCATTTTTCCTATTGAATGAGGTTTAATCGATTCCCAAAGGTAAAGAAAAAAAAAATTATACCTTTTCCCCCATAGGCAAATACATTTAAAAAAAAAAAAAAAGAAATATGGTTGCTCATTTTCCTTCATTTCTTTTCCCTATCATTGCCAATAATACCACTAAAATTTATCCTATAATTTAAAGATCATACATGAAGGACTTTAAACTTCAATGTTTCCCTATTTTCTAGTATTCACATCACTATATTTTATTCATATTTTTCAGCTTCATCCTTGTAAAATTTGTTTCTGCAGCCATGTTAGTTTTAAATTAAGGGGACTACTGAATATTACCATATTTCAGTAATAAGTGCTACATTTAGCCTCTTACCAGTACATCATGCACCAATGCTTGATATGTCCAAGTATGGTGTAAAGGAGTTGCCAAATCTATGTTTCTGTCAACAAGGACTAATAAAGGCCTTTGGAAGCTGTAAATATATTAAAAAAATTATATAAATCTTGATAGCAGTATATACATCTAAAAATTTTTAATACTTTCTAGTATATGCCATTTTAATATCAACAGTATGCTAACATTGAAAATCCATAATGCTTTAATAATTTTTGAATATAGTCAGCCAATTATGGTAATGATTTGGACTTCTTAGACCCTATGTATAAGACCAGATTATAAGTCTTACTCAGCGAACTTTCTTAAAGAAATCTATACAAATACTTTTACAGAATGCTTTTTTAGTTAAAGTAAGTTCCTTCTCAGACATATATTTCACAGTTTTGAAAAAAAGACAAAAAGAAATAGTTACTGTCAGATATAGGGAACACAGAAAGGATCTTATAAATTTAAATAAATATTTGACAGTTTCATAAATTACAAATTATAACTTTTTCTATAGACACAAATTCATAAAAGTAATCTAGAAAAGAGCTTCAAATAACCCTATCCCATTGTAATATACAAAATGAAAACATCATGCCACAATGGTATCTAATTATATAATTATTCACTTAACAGACAAGGCATATGGCACTTGATGAACTGTTTAGTTTCATTACTACAATTCAGATGTGACAGCAATCTGAGGCACAAAGTTATTTCATTACCATGCATATACAGAAGTTGTAGATATTTTCTTTGGTGGTACAAGTAAACACCATTTTCAAAAGTCATTGATAACTGGTTATACTAGCAATGCATATTCCTCCTGCAAGAGATTCTGACTACTTTAGTAACTCATTATACGCTTGTGGGCATAGGTCAGTGGACTTTTCTAACTGTACTGACTTTAGGCTAAAAAGTCAGAGTAGTACCCTCACCACCTATTATCATTTATTACTCCACAGTATGTGGAACGTAAAGGAAGATGGCCTGCAGCAGGGTATCTTAACCTCAGCACTAGTGACTTTGGGGGATAGATAATTCCTCATTATGAGGGTTTGTCCTGTGCATTGTTGTAAGGTAAGCATCATAGGATCCTCCCAATATCTTACAACGCATACTACTAGATTCTAGTAGCATCTACCCAGCTGGGACAACTAAACGTGTCTCCACACATTACTAAATGTCTGTGGGGGACAAAACTTGCCCTGGTTGAGCATCACTAGCCTATGGTTGGATTTAAATATATTTGACAATAGTCCAGTTAGTTGCTGATTAAAATAATTTAGAAATGCATCCAATAGATTAAGAAAACTCAATAATACTATGATGAGCAAATTTTAAAAAATTATCCGAACAAAACAGTCCCTTTATATTGGCTTCTAAGGCCTATACTCAGACTACAGCCTTACCACCCTAGCATCTGATTTTGTCAGATCTCAGAAGCTAAGCAGAGTTGGGCCTCGTTAGTATTTGGATGGGAGATCACCTGGGAATACTGGGTGCTCTAGGGGAGCACCCTGTCCTGAAACATGCAGTCCTGAAACAATCAGCCATTGAAAAATCCTATGAATAGCAGAGAAGCACTGACAGTAATGTTGGGCATGGCATAGTATCAGGTAGTGTTTTGTCTGTTGAACATAAGGTTACTATGAGTTGGACCTGACTCAACAGCACATAACAACAAGGCCTATACTACAGCACTATAAAAAGCATTATTAAGTAAGGTATGACATAGTGTTTTATTCTGATAAAAAAAAATCAGGTGAGAAGTTGTTTCTGTTCTTAGTGAAAAACATTCTGAAGGATACTTAAAACCAGTAAGGAAATCAGAGAATAGTTAAAAATAATGTGGGGCTGAGTGCAGTGGTACATGCCCGTAATCCCAGTGATTTGGGAGGCAGAAGCAGGAGGATCGGGTCAGAGGCAGTGTACATAACTTAGCAATACCCTGATTCAAAATATAAAAAATAAAAAATAAGCTGTGGATGCAGCCCAGTTGTAGAGCACTTGCAAGATAGGTGCAAGGCCCAGGGTTCAACCCCTAAGTACCACAATAAAATAAATAAATAAATATATATATAATGGAATAAAGATAATGTGGGTGTTGAGATCAAACAAGTGGAACATAACAGTGTGAACTACAAATTACAGAAGTAATACATAGGGCTAGAGGAGCCATCAAAATCAATTTAAAGTATATGCGCAGTTATCATGAAATTTTTATTGTTAGAGGTCAATTATTTCTCTGGCCATTATTGTCCCCGGATTTTATTTATTCACCTAAACTGGGCATAAGAATTTTCCAAAATATTTTCTTTCCTCTGAAATAATTCTCACTCATTTGAGTGTGTTTCTTCATTTTAATATTGTCCATTACTATTAATAATCATAATATACTCTGCTACATAGGGGGTTTTAGTATTTATATTCAATAATAAAGTGTAGTCAGTAACTGGCATTATTTACTTATGCTAGAAATAACAGCAATGACATAAATACTCTGCAAGAAAAAAATACTTTGCAGTTTTAAGCTATTAGAATTTCAATGTACAAATGGAAATTTAATAAAAGTAGAAACAAATATTAGCAATCACAAAATTTTCACTTATATTTTATTACCAAGAGGTTTAATGATAATTGAAAGGAATTCGTAGCTATATAAACAGAAAAATTTTTCCTACAGATAATTAAATATAATAGAAATTTCTACCAAAGGTAAATTGAAGAAAATATTCCATTTGTATTTAAAGAACAAGGAGTCAAAACCTCAATTCTGATTACTTGAGTAAAATGTAGAAACAAATTCCCTTACAAGGATAAATGGTATCGTATCACACAAGAACAACAAAAACTCTACACATTTTACTTTCAAATGCTATATTAACTAACATAATACCTGAATTGGCCAGCTCCAAGTGTGTCACCTGTAAAAAGACTGTTTCTTGCATCTCTTAGATTTTCCCGAAGTTTCTTATCTAGTTTCTGAAAAATTAAATGTTAGATTAACTCCTAATACTCTGTTGTAACTTTATATATATCATCTATTGTGTTCTTAGTTTCATAAACAAGAAACTTGGAATTTCTTTTCAAAATGCTGATTCTGAAATCCAAATATTTTAGCTTTTTAACTATTTCCATTCTTTATAACTTGCTCTTGAAAAAGACCAATGTCTTTTGTGCTGTGATTCAGGTCTGATTTCACTAGTAAGCATTTTTCATTGACTAATTTTACTTTAGGTACAAGAAACAATTTGCAGTAATGACTCACCCTTTTTTTTTTTTTTTTGCGGTACTGGGGGTTCAACCCACGGCCTGGCACTGCATGTTTTGCAAGTGCTGGAACACTCAGTTGCACCCCCAGCCCATTTTTTTTCTACTTTATTTGAGACAGGGTCTTGCTCAATTACACAGATTACCTCTGGTCTTGAACTTGTGATCCTCCTGCATCTGCCTCCCAAGCCGCTGGGATTATATGGGATTATAGGCGTGCACCACCATGCCTGGCACGACCCACCCTCTTTACATTAAGCATGACTCTGTTGCACCAAGGAAGATGTCCATATGGTGAAAATGCTGATTTGGGGAGATGGGAATGAAGAGAGTACTGCAGGGTGTAAGAGGCCCCAGAATGGAAAATGGAATATGTGAAGGAAATCAGCCTTCTACCAGTCAGTGATTCATTTGGTCTATTAAGCCCCAAAATATATTATATATTTTCCCTTGTCTTTCTCTTCACTTACCCTCATTCCTTTTTTAGTAATTCTTTAATTTCTCTAATCCTTTTAAATATTTAATCCTTTTAAAATATTTTAATATTTAAAGGAAGTTGTGAATGTTTAATTATACAAAATATTTTATGCCAATATACTGGGGTGCCTTTAAAATGTACATTGTTATTTTAAAAATGGTTATTTTTTGATAAGTACTTGCTAAATTAAATATTAAATGATTTGGAGGGAATTATAAGACAGGGAGACAAGGCTGGATGAGTAAAATAAGAAATAGGGCTGGAAGAACACATGAGAGTAAATTTTACTCTTTTGCATAGAAGTACACAATGAGAGTGGATGATAGGGAAATAGGGAAGGGGAGGGGCAACCATGTAGAGGGGTAAAGGCAGATGAAACAATGCAAAAATACAAGATGCAACTCTACAAAAATACAAAAAAGAAGAAAAAGGAAAGAAAAAAAATCAGGGTACAATCCATGGCTGCATATGACTATTATTACATGTTAAAATTCTTACTTTTTCCTTTCCTTTTTTCTTTTTTTTTTGCTTTTAAAATTTTGCTCTGTTAAATGTTTAACTGTAAGCAATACTGATTTATGCATAATGGATATGTCAACTGACTTACTACTCTGTAACCCACTAACATGTATAAATAAAATACTACTACTAATAAAAGTACCCAATGAATACTTTTTATCTTCAGTTGAATGCCAATAAAATATGTGCTACTGGTACTTAATATAAAATCTATAGTAATTAGATACTTAATAAAAACACTTAAGGTATCTATGAAAAAACAGACAGACATATATTTATATTTATAGTCAAGTGATATTTGAATAAACTCACCACTGCCACCATTTCTGCTGCCGTTCCTCTTGAACATCGGATGATCGGAACAGCACCTATTTTAATAATAAATATTAGCAACGATCTTGGCTCTTATTAAAATGGACATTTAAAATAACAGATATAATTGTTGTTGTTGTTGTTAGGTGCCGTTGAGTTGGTATCGGACTCATGGCGACCGTCATAGGGTTTTCAATGGCTGACTGTTTCGGGATTGCCTTGGGAGTGGATTGCCAGGTCCTTCTCCCATTTTTGCGGTGCTGGGAATTGAACTCGGGACCTCAGAGACTGCAGCACAGCGTTCTACCCACTGAGCTAAATCCCAGCCCAACAGATATAATAGACATATACAATTTCAGGCTGCAAGCACAAAAGGACTTAAAATCTTAAGAGCAAAAACAAGGTTTCAGAAATGAATCTTTTCATTAATAAAGAAAGCAGAAAATCAGAGAAAAACTATTTTCATACGAATCTGATCAATCAGTATGACAATTTTTTTCAGTAGATTTTGACTTGTAGGCAGTTTCAAAATACAAATTTATTCTCTTCTCATGTTGTTAGGTGCCGTTGAGTCGTATCTGATTCAGAAAGACCCTTGTAGGGTTTTCAATGGCTGACTGTTTCGGGATTGCCTTGGGAATGGATTGCCACATACTTCTCCCATTTTTGTGCTACTAGGAATCGAACTCAGGACCTCAGATTGCAGAGCAGTGCTCTACCAACTGAGCTAAATCCCAGCCCTCTCTTCTCATAGAATTCATTTTAATTTGGTTCAAAAATAAAAAAAAGAGTGAAAAGAGGTAGGCTAATTTAGCAGTTTAGAATTACTACTTTTTGTTTATTTTACAAATTAATAATAAAGGATTGTTATCATTTTTTTAAAATACTAATTTAAAAGGTAATAGAAAACATTCTTCACATGATGTGAAATGCTCCTAAATGGTCTCACTTCACTATCAAATCAGCCTAATTTCTCCCTTTCTTTATTATTCCAGTATATGTTATCAAAGGCTGAAATCCTAAATGGACAGAATTCAACCACATTGAAAATCTCCTGAAAAAAACCTGAGAATATTGTAATCTTCATACATTTAAACCATTGGATTTTAGACTGTGTAGGAAAGCATATTCTGTCAACTGAAAAAGTAAAAATGCAGATGATCAGCAAATTTTAAAAAGCCAAGTTGTCTTCTGATGGCCTAGGTTATATATGTTTGGCATAAAACATTTGAATAACATTAGAAATGTATAGTTTACTCTCGATTCTAGCTTCTTAAAATAATCCTAATTAAGAGTTAGAAAACAGATGCCTTCCGATTGTTTTCTACATAAAGTCTAATAAGTGTGAGTGTGTATGTGTGTGTATAAAAATAGCATAGCATATATATTGTTCTGGAAATTCTTTCCTTATTTAGTAGTTTAGTGTCAACATTATTCTATCAGAGCGGCAGTAATTTCAAAATCACTTTCCAAAGATATCGTATACATAGTAAAGGTGGTTCTAACACCTCAGTGGTCTTTATACATCTCTTTTCCAATTACTCTTCCTTTGAAAACTTACCCAATGTAACAAAAAAGCAGAAGAGACTGTCAACAATAGTGTCCATAACAGTTTCCATTTCTGTGTCTGTGATATCTGGCCTATTAATGGCTAAAATGACACAGGGAAAGGAGAAAAAAAAATGACCAAATTTTATGTCTTTATGAAACTCATGAACTATTAAACTCATATGTAGTTGAACATTTATAATACTCAAATGAAAGTTTTTGCTATAAACCTTTTAAAAGTGAAGATGTATACATTAAAAACTATATAACCTCAAGATCCCCCAAACAAAAAGCCATGCATATACATACATTTTTATTTGTAAAATATCACTATCAGAACAGTAGTAAGCAAAAAGAAACTCACAAAAGTTCCCATCAAATAAACTATACAAAATTTCTGTCAGAGCAAATGGCAAAATATTATATTCCATAATTTTATTCATAAACACTAGATAGTCTTAAGAAACTACCAAGCCTGTTAAATACCTTCTGCCAGAAAGAGACAATGTAAATCAATAGTGGCAAAACCAACATCACATATCATTTTCTTTGTATTGTAGTAAGTTATATGAACTTCTTTTCTAGAATACAAGACTATACTTAAGCAGTTCCCAAACATTAGTAGGTATCAGAATTATCCTGATAACACTGGGGAAGGAAAAGAAGTTTCTCTGGAAGCTTTTAAAAGATAAAGATTCTTAGCCCTTTCCTATAGGGATTCAATTCAACAGATTTGAGATAATCCTAAGAAATCTGCAATTTTGACAAGCACCTCTGGTCCCCACCTCACACTTAGAGTTGAATCTAGCACCGTGTGCATGCTCGGCAAAAGTGCTCTACCACTGAATTTCACCCTTTTAACATTTTAAAATTTGAGACAAAGTCTCCGTAAGTTGCACAGGATGACTCTGGCATCAAACTCACCATTGTCCACCTCCCCCTACTGCTATTACAGGTGCTTGCCACTAGCCCTGGTTGTATCTTGTTGTTATTGTTAGGTGCTGTCAAGTCATGTCTGACTCATAGCAGCCCTTACAGGGTTTTCAATGGCTGGTTGTTTTCGGGATTGCCTTGGGAGTGGGTTGCCACGTCCTTCTCCCATTTTTGTGGTGCTGGGAATCGAACTCGGGACCTCAGAGACTGTAGAGTGGCGCTCTTCCAACTGAGCTAAGTCCTAGCCCCCAGTTGTATCTTCGGGGGTTCTAACACAAACAATCCTTGTTTGGGGCTATATCTATAGAAACATTGCTCTGAAGAATGACTTTGACAGCCAAAGACCTTGACTTATTTATTTTCCTCTCACACTACTTGGGCCCCATGTCTGACAAAGTAAAAGTTTGATAGCTATGTGTTGGGAAACTAAAATTTTACCTATACAGTATTTTTAATTCTCTCATACCCTGAAGTAAAAACAAATATAAAATTTAATATAACTTGTGACTGGCATAAGAGGAAAGTCGAATCCAATTGGATACATCAAAGTACCAAAAGAAAGTGTGGTACACCCAGAGAATGTAAAAATAGTAAGGAATTTAATCAGGCAATACAGAATCCAGAGGAAGGAAATATTCTGTTATTAAGGTGTTATAGACTGCCATCTATCTAAATCGGATGAAATAAGTGGCATAAGGCTAAGATTTCAGGGAACACGAATTCTGGTTAATTTTGTTAGTCACTTGGAAGCGGTAAAATCTACATGGAAGTATACAGTACTCTGATTCTAAACTCCAGCTTCACATCTATAAATGAGAAGCAATCTTAACAGTCACAAACTGTCCATCAATACCTTCACCCAACTTGAAATAAGTTGCTTTGTCTGAGATAATAGCTTCAGTTTGACTGAGAGGAGACATTTGCTTCCTTTATTAGGTAAAGAAGTTACCAATCCATAGAATGTTTAGTAAGAAGACAGGGGATGCAAATCAAATCCATAGTGTTAACATATTTAGGAATATCCAATTGCGATTTTAGTTATAGCACTTATAATGCTTGAGAGAATTTGGCAAACAATTACATGCTGGTAAGAGCACTATCTCTGAAGCTAGACTGCCTTCTTTCAATAAAACTGGCTCTACTTCTTTCTGATCTAAAAGTAAAAAGGTGCTTTTTTTCTTTTTAATAGCTAAGCCTCAGTTTTCCCCTCTGGAAAATGGGAAAATTGTACCTACTTCACAAAGTTATTCTGAGGAAGAAATGAGCTTATATTGTAAAGGGCTAGGATAGAGTAAGTGATTACTATTATTATTACTACAAATCTGGGCAATTAATGTGATTACACTTCAAAATTAGTTTTAGACTTGTAATCTTAAAGTTGACAGGTATAGGAAAATTTAATTAAATGTGTAAGTATTTGAGTGTTTAATGAACTTTAGAGTCATTACAAATTTTGTTCGTCTTAAAGATTTATTTAAATATCTGGGCAAGTTTTGCTTAACAGATTTATAGATTTGCCTGGTCTACTATGTGAAGTACTTAAAAAAGAAAACTTACTGAACTTATAAATGCAATGTAAAATGCTTAAGGGAATTTTACAAAGTAAGTTTTCTAATTAAGCCTGTCAAATGAAACTGATAAGGAAATGAGTCTGTTTAATTTGACTTAATTCATCAAGGAAAAATTAAAGGGAATTGTTTTTATTTTTACCAGATTTATAAATATTATAACAAAATGTATAAGTTTAAGTGTTTAAAGAAAACAAAGTTTGAAATATGTTAACTTAAATAAGTTGTTCATTAATTTAAAACTCAATTAATTATAAATAGATTTCTGTGAATTACCACCACCATCAAAAATCTCTCACTTGGACAATTCAGCAAATACTACTAGTCTTTTAGGGATTTTGTTTAATTTCAATATGAAAATATGCCACAGATCTCGATGAAAACAAAAGATTCATGTTGTCTTTTCTCAGACAGCCTACTATCTAGGCCAGTGTTTTTTAAGTAGAGATAAGTTCTTATTCTTATTTAAGGTCAAGTACTAGACAATTAACTTTATTCTGAATTAAAATATTGTCTTACTTGGTATGAATAAACCATTCATGCAAGTTGCTATGAGGACATCTAAAAGGTCAAGAATTGGTACTTCACTAAGCTTACAATAAAAGGTTTATTAAATGTTTGCTGTTGTTAGGTGCCGTCGAGTCGGTATGCGACTCATAGTGACCCTTATAGGGTTTTCAATGGCAGACTGTTTCGGGATTGCCTTGGGAGTGGATTGCCAGGTCCTTCTCCCAGTTTTGCGGTGCTGGGAATTGAACTCAGGAACTCAGAGACTGCAGCGCAGTGCTCTACCAACTGAGTTAAATCCCAGCCCCATTAAATGTTTATATGTGACAATTTAGTCTGAGACTTGTTTTCTTTGTATTTTAAAAACAATTTAAGCTCTACTGCTATAAAGAAATCTGGTTTTAAGTACACTATACATGGTCACTTTTTTTTTACACTATGCATTTATTTTGTTACCGATGAGTTGTATTCATATTTTTACATACCACGATATGAAACAAGCTCCTTGTTTTGATTACATAATACAAACATATCATCTTCTAAAGTAATAAAATTGAGATATTGATCAAAAACCTAAAAACAAAAGAAAATGTTTATAAATTTTACAATATAGCCATTTAAAAAATTTAGTTTGATTCAAATAGTAGTAAAAACAGGATAAATTCTGTAACTAAAAAGTAATACTACCTATACTAGTATACTACTTATACTAAGTAGTAGATTGCCTAACTGGGTAAATATGAGGGATTAATGATATTTAAAAACAAAAAACAAAACAAGAACATTAAAAACAATAAAAGCAAGTTTTTGGGAAACAACTATAAAGGAGGAGAGTTAACATTTTCAGAAAACAAAATTTAAGCAGATATAGAATTTAAATCAGGGCTGTGATGGGAATGGCTATTCATTTTGAAGAAAAATCACAATTGTAATTCTTATATTCACTGTAATCACATGTTCCTAAGAAAGTAACAGCAACTGTTTTTATACCATAAATTTTTATAAATATAGTGGGGAAAAGTTACGTCAGTTTTTTGTAAATAACAACAAGGAGGAAAAAAGTATTTGAAACACATTAATTACATTGAAAACCATTCTTATTATTTTATGTGAAATTAATGAGCAATATTGAGTCAGAGTATTAAGGAAGAAGCCTCAAAGGCTAATCAGAAGTAGCAGTAAATTACTTTAAATCTACGAATGAAAAATATATGTGTGTGTGTGTGTGTGTGTGTGTGTGTGCGCGCGCGCGCGTGTGAGTGAGAGAGAGAGAGAGAATGAAAGAGAGAAATGGGAAGTAAATTCATATGTAGTCTTTTCTGTCTTATACAGTCCCCTAAAATTTTCATTTATGTCTTCTCCAAATTCAAGCACAGGGAACAACAGGACTAAAACCAGAAGTCCATTTTGTGAATTTATTTATAACTGAAGGTGAGCCTGATTAAAAAGTCACTATGATGTAAAACTGTTGCCTTGCTGTAAACTTATTTTTTCTCATAAGACACAAAGTAGCCCTTTAGATTCTCTTTCCTAAATAAGAGTTGGAGATAATACATGACTGTAAAGATTACAGATAAAACAATGTCAATATATTTTGAATAAAATTTAGGGCAACAATTGTCAAACTACTATTTCTAAACTGAGCCACAAAAATTATACAAATAGCTTAAAATAAAAACTGAGTCTGCCTTTTCTTTTTGGTTTTCAAATACACTGAATAATAGGTTCCTTTATTTTTCTTAGTTTAAGTTGAAGACAATTTACACGATCAGAACTCTTATTTCTAAAAGAAGTCTAAACATTTCTGTGGTTATTTTGGTTATCTGTAAATAAGATATCTATGTTAATTAATAGCTTTCAGAACACGGTTACATTTTATATAACACAATGGCACCATCAATCAACTAAATCTCTTACCTTGGCTACTTGTGTCACTGCACTAGCAGCTAATGCTGCATTTGCAATATCTTCCAGTTTACTTCTTGAAATAGCAGAAATAAAATTTAAATAATATGATTCATAGAGCTGATTTCGAAGATCCTATAAATACAATGAATATTTCATTCTTATAGGTCAGTATAAAGGATGACCATGAACAAAAACTTTTTAAATACTAAGAGCAAGGTTTTATTGTTGTTGTTAGGTGCCATCAAGTCAGGTTCAACTCATAGTGACCCTATGTACTGCAGAGTGCAACACTCCTCAATGCTGTGCCATGTCCAGTACTATGTCAGTGCTTCTCTGCTATTCATAGGGTTTTCAATGGCTGTTTGGGGATTATTTTGGGAGTGGGTTGCCAGGTCCTTTCCCTATAAACAGGTATGTTAAAAAAGATATGTATGTTAATATCATTAATCATAGGAATGCAAATTGACACTATAAAGAGATACCACTTTCATATTATCTAGGTATGCTACAATCAAAATGTCAGATAATAAGTGTTGGCAAAGATCTGGAGAAATTCCTATACTGTTGGAAGGAATATAAAATGGTGCTACCACTTTGGAAAATTGTCAGTTCCTCAAAAAGCTAAATATAGAGTTATCATTGAATAAGTAATTCCATTCTTATATGTTTATGAGTCCACACAGAAACTTGTACCTCAATATTTGTAACAGTATTATTTGTAATAGTCAAAAGATGGAAATACCTAAAATGCCCACTAACTGGTAAATGTATATACAAAAGACATATTCATAAAATAGAACATTATTTAGCCACAAAAAGGAATAAAGTACTGAAACATGCTATGATATGGATAAACCTCAAAAACATTACTAAGAGAAAGAAGCCAGATAGAAAAGATCACATATTCTACAATTCTACTCACATGTAATGGCCAGAATATATAAATCTATTAATAGAGACAGAAAGCAGCTTAGGAATGGGAGAGGATAAGAGTATGGGCTGGAATTTTAAAGATAAAAGACTTCTTTTTGAGGTGATAAAAATGTCTTAAAATTCTGGTGATAGGTGCACAACTGTATGTTGTTGCTAGGTGCTGTCAAGTCAGGTCCCACTCAGAGCGACCCTATGTACAACAGAAAGAAACACTCTCCGACATTGTGCCATGCCTGGTACTATGTCAGTGCTTCTCTGCTATTCATAGGGTTTTCAATGGCTGACTGTTTCGGGACTGGATCGTCAGGTCCTTCTTCCTATCCTGTACCATCTGGTATTCCCAGGCGGTCTCCCATCCAAGGGCTAACCAGGCTGACCCTGCTTAGCTTCTGAGATCAGGTGGGATTGCATGCCAGGGTGCTATGGCTGCAGACAATATATAAGCATACGAAAAACCACTTAATTATACATCTGCACAATTTAAATGGGCAAATTGTAGGTATTTGGATTACATTTTGATGAAGGTCTTATATAAAAAAAGAAACAGAGAAGTTGAGTTTTCGCAGTATATAGCGAAGCTACACAGGACACAAAATATACAACCTTCACTAACAATTTAAATAGTAATTTGATTCAACAGTCAACAACAAGTAAAGATGTGACTTGTGGTAGAGACTGTTAGCTACCTATCCAATACCCATTTTTCCACTCTGCCTTGCTAAAAGAATCCAAATTTTCTTTGGGGTGGCAATACATTCACCTAAACATTAACACTGGAAGCCTTTTGTGCAACTAATTCTATCCAGTAAGATATAAATAAAAAGTCTGTTGGGAGTTTCTGGGAAGGTTTGGCTTTCTGGAGCAAAATGAACAGTCAAGGCTGGCAGAGTTCATTTTCCATTTCTTCTTGCCATGAACATAGACTACAGCTGCAGCTGCCACCTTACATTTAGAAGAAACAAGCAAGACAATGAAAATCAACAAAGTAAAGATGATGGATCAAAGAGAAAGGAGGGCCTGGGTCTCTGATTACCTTATATAGTGCTTGTGTACCAGTGTGGACTTCCTACTCTAGCCTTCCTATTATCTGAGAAAATTAAACTCTAGTTTTAAAGCTAATATAGTTAGATTTTAATTTAGTTAGCTTTTCTATTTTTAATTAATTTGTTATTTGTTTGATACAAGGTCTCACTATGCAGCACAGGTTGGCCTGGAACTTGTGATGATCCTCCTAAATGCTGGGAATACAGGTATTTGTCAAAATGCCCAGCCTAGGCATTCTGCTTTTCAAAGCCAGACTCAGTCTTTACTAATAATATGCTTCTCCAGTCCAAAATTTTAAATCTTTTCATCTATTTAAAATTCAAAGATAGTCTCAAAAATCAAAGTGGGAAGCTGGGTAAAGGAATTTCTGATTCCCTGTAATGGGCATGTAAGATTTTTCTTTTTCTTTTTAAGCCTGTCTTGATATTCACCGTCAGATAATTTCAAATGTCAGATAAAATAAGAATTCATATTACCTGGCACATTCTATCAATATTTTCTTCAGTTGGCATTACAAAGTACACTGCAGGAACATCTGGAATAGGATCACGATCAGAATGCAAAAGCCTAGAAGACATAAAGAACATAAGCTTACATTTTTCGTAGTCATTTATTTAAAAAGGTAGTTTAAAACAGTATTTCTCTAAGAGTTCACCAGCTCAAGCGGGGTGATAAGTACTCTAAATGTGCTTGCTGCTCTTAATCAGCTAGTTAACCTAGTCTTTTCCTTAAAAAACAACAAATAAAAAAATCTACACAGTAGTAACCACCATCAGTACATTTTTTTCCATTCAAATATTCAAAAGGTGCACATTACCAATTACATGATGATTTTACTCGCATTATACATTCTAATTATTTTCTACTTTTCTTGTGTTCATTGTAATGAAGAGCTTCTGGAAATAAAATACTTATTACCACACATTTTGAATTGAAATTGGTAGTCAAAGGTTAATATTATTTATTACTGAGATCCAAATTTCTCACTAGTTTTCAGTTGTTTTATTTCATCTACCTTTACTATCTGTCAAGGTTAGACATTCTTTTCTACCACCATGGTCCTTGAATGAAAGCTAAAGCACATTTAACATCAATTTTATTCCCATTTTTCATAGAAATATGAAGGAATGGTGAGTGGAAGAATGTGTAGCTCCTCCAAAAAGGGAAAAAGGGAAGCTAGGTAAGTCTTTAGAAGTAATGCAAAAATTTAACCACACCTGAACTCAAATATATTTTATAAATGAATGGTAAAAGAATGTTTCCTTAAAACTTAAAGACTTAATCTATTTTTGTTTGCTTATTTGTTTTCTATACGGTGTTATGGATCAAACCGAGAGCCTTGCATATATCAAGAATACACTGTACTACTGAGCTATGGAGAAGGACCTGGCAATCCACTCCCAAGGCAATCCCGAAACAGTCTGCCATTGAAAACCCTATGAGGGTCGCTATGAGTTGGATACTGACCCGACAGCACCTAACAATGACAACAACAACAACAACAACAACAACAACAACAACTGAGCT
Organism: Pedetes capensis; assembly: GCA_007922755.1. Classification (NCBI taxonomy): domain Eukaryota; kingdom Metazoa; phylum Chordata; class Mammalia; order Rodentia; family Pedetidae; genus Pedetes; species Pedetes capensis. The sequence goes on along the minus strand of VMDO01003731.1, from coordinate 16,942 downwards.
ATATTCCAACTTCAACCTATTTTTGTGTATTTGTTGCTCCATGACAGAATATATAAGAGATCATCTAAGGGTCTCACAGATTATACGCTAGAATTTTTTCTTTTTACAATTAAGGGAGTATTTTTTTAAAATATCCTAATATCAAATCACAAAATCTCTTTATGCTTCATTATGAGACTTTAGCATCCTTATGTCAGGAAATATAGCTAACATTCCATTCTCTATCTTTCTATAATCAAGAAGAATGAGCTGGGGGCTGTGGCCCACACCTGTAATTTCAGAGATTCTGGAGGCTGAGGCAGGAGGATCTTGAGTTCAAGGCCTGAGGCTGCCTGTACAATTTGTTGTTGTTGTTAGGTGCCCTCGAGTCGGTATCCGACTCATAGCGACCCTCTGTACAACAGGGGAAACACTATTGTCAGTGCTTCTCTGCTGTTCATAGGGTTTTCAATGGCAGACTGATTTTTGGGAGGGGGTTGCCAGGTCCTTCTCCCTAGCCTACAGCTTCTGGTGTTCCCAGGTGGTCTCCCATCCAGGTACTAACCAGGCCCAACCCTGCTTAGCTTCCGAGATCTGACGGGATCGGATGCCACAGTGAGACCCTATTTCAAAATAAAAAAATTTTTTAAAAGGGGGCTGGGCATGTGGCTCACTGGGAGAGCAATTGCCTAGCATGTGCAAGGTCCTGAGTTCAATCCCAAGCACCTCTACCCCCCAAAAAAGATGAGTTAAAGACTGAAAGAGGCACATGCTGCCAGTGGATCTCTATTTAATAACAATTTCTATCTGTGTGGCTATTGCTATTAACAAGGAGCAGGACAATGTGATTACTTTCTTTTTATGCTGGCTGTCCAACTGCCTAAAGGTCTACAACCACTATCTCATATTCTGGAAACCTGTGATTATTGTTTTGTACAAATAAGCCTTAACTAGCTTGTAGAGTATAAAGTAATTGAAGTGCAACATTTTTCAGCAAATAGGGAAAAATGGTCAGAGGCAAGGTTATCAGGAATTCACCATGGTTTCTGTGCAAACTTTCCATGCTCTGGTGGCAACAGTTCTTTACTTTCCAGACTCTCAAACTGGCAGACTATCCTGTTACTCTTAAGCATGTGCTGATTTAGGCCTCACTTCTATTAGTCACTGTTACTGAGCCATTATGATTCAGTACACAAATAGCACAGAATTATTGGATAAGCAATTTGGTCACAACTCTGATATTAACTATGTGTCCAACTGTGCAACAATCACTTCAGCTTTCTAAACTTTAATCTTTTCATTAGTAAAATAAAGGAGTTAAACACTTAGTAAGGTGCCAGTAGTACACCATACATATTAATACACTATTTCAAAGGATGGCATGAAGCTAAACTTCAGTTTAGTATATAAGAATTAACATTATCCACAGCCATAGCCCTGTGGCATCTGATCCCGTCAGATCTCGGAAGCTAAGCAGGGTTGGGCCTGGTTAGTACCTGAATGGGAGACTGCCTGGGAACACCAGCTGCTGTAGGCTTGGGAGAAGGACCCGGAAACCCCCTCCCAAAAATCAATCTGCCATTGAAAACCTTATGAACAGCAGAGAAGCACTGACAATAGTGCTTCCCCTATCGTACAGAGGGACACTATGAGTCATACCGACTCGACGGCACCTAATAACAAGAAAATTTGTGTCTCAAGTCTAATAGAAAATGAGATGAAACGGCTGTCAAACACCATATTTCATCAAATATAAGGTGGCTATCTTTTTTTTTTTTTTTTGGCAGTACTGGGAGTTGAATTAAAGGCCTTAGGCACAGTACGCAAGTGTCCTACCAGTAAGCTCTACCTCCAGCCTCTCTCTCATTTTGAGATTGGGTCTTGCTAAATTGCACAGGTTGCCCCTGGCCTCAAACCTGTGATTTTTCTGCTTTAGGCTTCCAAGTTGCTGGGATTTTAGGTGTGTACCACAGTCCCTGGCTTAAAATACTTGTGAGTTTTTTTGTTTTTTGTTCTTTTTGTAGTGCTTCTGGGGTCCTCCCCATGGTAGGCAAATACTCTACCACTGAGCTACATTCATAGGCCCTGGTTATCAATTTTAAAAGATATTTTGTACAACAGTAAGAAAAATGTTGCCAAGTATGACATGCCATCAATTATAATACAGAAAAACAAAAAAAGTGAAATGTATTTAAAATTGATGCAACTGTGATTGGGAGTGTAGCAGTGGGACAGTGCTTGCTGAGCCCACAAAAGGCCCTAGGTTTGATCATTAGCACTGCAAAGCAAAAAAAGGTAAAAAATTTGATGCAACATAATATTCTATTAATTTTAGACAAATACACATTCTACAACTGAAAAATTTCAGCTGATCAAACCAGATTCTGATTATAAAAGAGTATACTTCAGTTCAGTGTGCTATACCAGTTTTCAAACTATTATATCATAAACAGACCAAATTATAAATAGGTTAGAGTACCACAAATTGGACTCCTTTAGAACATAAAATTATCAGTGTGTGTTCCAGAATATAATTCCTCCCTAAATGTTCTACTAGGAAGTCTAGGAATTTATTTTTATCAAACATATCAGAAACAATATAATCAAACTTAGTCGTTAAAAAAACACAGCTAGACTTCTATGATGTGGTTACTACTATATGTAGTTACTTAAATTGCATTCAATCTTGTCAGATCTTGGAAGCTAAGTAGGGTTGGGCCTGGGTTAGTACTGAGATGGGAGATTGCTTGGGAATACTGGGTGCTGTAGGATTGGAAGCAGTACCTAGCAGCCAACTCCAGAAACAATCAGCCATCGAAAACCCTATAAACAGCAGAGAAAAACTGACAATAGTTCCAGGAATGTTAATATTGGGTAGTGTTTTGTTGTGTTGTACATATGGCCACTATGAGTTGGACATGACTCGATGGCATCTAACGACAGCAACAATTTGGATACTCTGTTTTTAAAAAGGGTATTTAAATTAAAGTAATAAAACACATTCAGAGCTAGAAGACAGCTGAGAAGTACCAGTTCTTTTCTTTTACATAAAGGATCAACCAAGACTATAGGAAAAGACACGAGAGAGACAATTTAAATTCTGAAATTATATAACCTCAGAGTGAGGATTATTTTTAACTTCATAAATAAGAATTGAATAAAAGATACAGGGGAAAAATATTATACACTACAAAGGTACTGTAATCTAATAGTTTCCTCTATAAATGTTCCTTAAGATAATAAGGTGTGTATATGTGCATATATTTTATTACTTACTGGGAGCTGAACCCAGGGCCTCACACTTTCTAGCCAAGCGCTCCATCACTGAGCTGCACCTCTAGTCTCTTTTTAATTTTTTTATTTTGAGACAGGTTCTTGCTAAGTTGCACAGGCTGCTTCTAGCCTCCAACTTGAAATCCTCTAGCCTCAGCCTCCCGAGTAGCTGGAATTATAGGTCCTTAATTTGATTTCAGGGTAGGCAAAGAAATTTTTCATAATATATTTGAAAAGAAATGTCATTATTAGAAATATGTTGAAACTCACAGATGCAGAGTGATTCCCATGTCTCTCAGCTCCTTCACAGATAGCAGAGGAGAGATTATATCTTGGCCAAATCTGTCATAAATGAGTACCTTAAAAAAATTATTTTTTAAACATCATTATCAATGAATAACGAGTAGAAAACCTATACTAAAATAATGTTGAAGTAAATTTCATTTAAAAAATCATGTCCTTGCCTAAACTTAATATTTTCCATCATTATTTACCAAAATGTTCAATCATGCAGCAATATATTCTTAAAAGCATTAGTTAGGGTAAGATAAATCAATAATTATATAAAATTCTTATAAAATATTTTTATATGTTAAAAATCAGACTATAAAATATTTATCTTAAGTTTTAATAAAGAATGTTGAATATGCAGCAAACTCACACTTGCCTTGTTTATTTCCAGTTTCCTTTCTAAAACTAGAGATATAAAATTTAGCTACTTTCAAAATTAAAATGTAACAAGTTCCATTGATATGAAGAAAATTTAGTGATTTAAGCATTTCAGGTGAGTAAGAGAGTCATTAAAAAAATTAAATTCCTAACGAGTACCTGATAGCTTAAACTATCAAATGCATTTCTCACATCTTAAAAAGTTTTAAACTGACACCTTTGAGGAGTGATAACTCCATCTGGGCCTTCTACTCAAAGTTAGTTTTAGAGTTAAGACAAATAAAAGAGATCCTCGTCAAGTGTGGTGGCACATGCCTATAATCCCAGTGACTTGAAAGGTAGAAAGGCAGGAAGATCCCAAGTTTGAGGCCAGAAGCAGCCTGTTTAACTTAGCAAGACTGTCTCAAGATAAAAAAAAAAAAAAAAGAAAAAGAAATGGCCTAGGGGGGCAGCCCAGTAGTAATGAGCTTACAAAATATACATGAGGTCCTGGGTTCAACACCTCCACCCCCTACAGGACTGGAAAGAGAGAGAGTTAGAGAGGGCCTGGGGAGAGGGAGAGGGCCTGGGGAGAGGGAGAGGAAGAGGGAGAGGGCTGAGGGAGAGGGAGAGAGAGAGATACCTCAAGCTCTTGGGAGAACATGCTCTTCAACTGGTGTTTTTCACAACTACCTCTAGTTCTTTATGGAGAAAGACATTGCTAATAGAATGAGATATGCTGCTATAAAAACGTGTTTTTGTGTTTTTCTTTGGACTTCTAGGGTAAGATGGCTGACTAGAAGCTGTCTCTGTGTGATTCTGAATGAAAATGTTCCGGGTAATGAGGACAGACTCTTGCTGGGCATGGTAGCACATGACTGTAATCTCAGCTACTCAGGAGGCTGAGGCAGGAGGACAGTGAGTTCAAGGCCCAAGGCAGCCTGTGCGACTCAGTGAAACCCTGTCTCAAAATTAAAAAATATAAAATGGGTTGGGAGTGCAGCTCAGTAGTAGAGCACATGCCTAGCATGTGCCAGGGCCTGGATTTGAACCCCCAGTATCACACACAGACACATACACACACACACAGACACACACACACACACAAGCCACTACCAACAAAAAAGAAAATAGGAAAAGCATCCAGGAATCAGGAAAGAGGTGACAGGAGGGCTGAAAAGCATGAAGAAACTGAAAGGCTATACAGCAAAACAGAGGAAGAAGCCCACACACAGCTCTAGCTCTGGCTCCCCATTGGGAGAAGGGGAACCCTAAGTCTTCACAAGGTAAGCCAGGCAGCCCTGGTAAACAGAGACTGGCAGTACTATAGGAAGAGTCCACAGTTCTCACAAGCCTTAAATCCAGTTGGATGAGTTGGTGTGACAGTGACTTTTCCAGTGTGAAGAGGTGAGCACTGGAGAAGAAATTCATTTATCACTCTCCATAACTCACAGTGCTATAGCCAGGTACCACCATGAGACAGGGCTTACTGTTTGAGACTGAGTTACTCTGGTGGCTTGAACAAGGAACAATTGTAAGTCAGGGAGCCCAGGGACATGCTGTCACAGTATCTGAGGTAGAGACAGCTGCATGAGTCAGTCATTGAGAGAGGGAGGGCCAGAAACAACATGCTGAGAAGTTCTAGTGTTAGGAGCCTTGCCTGCGAAGGGTCTGGTGGTCAGTGGCTCCACCCTCTGTGGCAAGGAGCAAACCTGATCACCTGAGGATAACTGCAGAGACTGACAGCCCATGCCCAGTAAGCTGAATCCATGCCCAGTGAGCTGCCTGGCCTCCAGCGCTGCTTCTCCACATGTGGTTTGTAGCCAGCAAGACTGAGATCTCTGAAGGTAAGTTCAGTGGAACACTCAATTTCTGTAACCTCTTCTCTCCTGTAGGGTGTTTACTGCTAGGTGGGATTGGAAAACACTGAAAATGGTCCTCCAGTACAGATCTCAGTGATGTTTGGTTCCCTGACTCTCCAATGCACTCTAGGGACAATGGGGAGTTTCTTGAGAAAGAGAAAGAAACTGCTTGGCTCCCAGGCTGCAGAGCTAAGTGTGGCCAGCAATGGCTACTGTTACATAAAGAAGGGAAGCCTCTAAAGTGAATGTGAAACTGTCAGACAACTGGCTTTTGCCCGGTATGGGCTCACAACAGCCTGAATGGTAGGAAAGAAGAGATTCTAACTTTAGCTGATCACCCCTTCAACCTGACAGACTCTACTATTAAGATGACCCAGAAAGAAGCTGGGTCTAATTTTACTTACATATTGTTTCTTTATTATATAATCAGATTTTTTTCTCTTGCTTTTTTCGCTTCCTCCTCCTAATATTCTTGTCCTTTCTTCCTCATTTTCCTTTATTTAACCTTGTTGTTGCTTCTTTTTTCTGTCTCTCTGCCCCTTCTTTCATTTTATTCATTTATTATTTTTATTTTTACCTTAATTTTTAACTTCATAACCTCCTCTAAATTATTTTTGTCATTTTCTTTTCTAGGGGCACTGGTGGCTTAGTAGTTGGCTTTAATCAATTTTAACTGTATATCTATATCTGATTTGGTACTGATACTGCTACAGTAGTTTGTTTTGTTCTCCTCTTTGAGTGGTACTGGTGATTGCTCCTTCAAGAAAAGGTTGCTCACTGAGAAGATCCCCAAATAAAACCAGAAGAGATATCCATCCCAATAGAAGTACAAAACACAACATAGAAACACAAAAAAGCAAGGCAACATGACTCTTCTGAAAGATAATACCTCTAAAACTGAACCCAAAGATACTGAAATGATTGAAATTCTTGACAAAGAATTCAAAAGTGTAGTTGTAAAAATGATCAATGACCTTGAAGAGAATACAAACAAGCAAATGAATGAAGTAAAGGAGTCAAGTCAGGACCTGGATAAGAAAATCAGCAATATGGATTAGAAATTTAGCAACACAGATGAAAAAGTCAGCAAGAAAATGGAGATTTGGGGGGAAACAACCCCAAACCAGACAGAAATGCTAGAAATCAAAAATTAAAATAAAAATATAGTGGAAAGCAACACCAGCAGACTAGGTCAAACAGAAGAAAGAATATCAGAGCTGAAGGGCAAAGTCAAGGAAATACTACATTCAGGTATCAATAAACTACAAAAAATAACAAATAAGCATGACCACAACTTTCAAAAACTCCAGGACATGATAAAGACAGCAAACTTTGGAAAACAGAGTAGAAGGAGGTGCCGAGATATCAACTAAAAGGCAAAGAAGAGCCATTCAATGAAATTATAGCAGAAATTTCTCCAAGTCTAAGGAAAGAAATGGACATGCAAGCACAAGAGGCATTTAGAACCCCTAATAGACATGGCCAGAAAAGAATCTCTCCACAACACATTATAATTAAAATGCCAAGACCACAGAGCAAATAAACAATATTAAAAGGGGCACTGGAAAAATTCCAACTCACTTACAAAGGCAAACTCATCAGAATAACATCAGACCTCTCCTCAAAAACCCTAAAATCTAAGAAACCCCTTAAAGTCAATATCTGCCAACCAAGATTACTGTTTCCAGCAAAGGTATAATTTTTTTTTTTTTTTTTTTTGTGGGGTGTGTGTGTAGGGGGTGAGTTGCTGGGGATCGAATCTAGTGTCTTTTGCATCCTAGGCAAACACTCTGTTGCAAAGCCACATCCCAGCCCTGAATTTATCTTTCAATACTCATGAAAAATACAGACCTTCCAAGGTAAACACAAACTAAAGCAACTCATGACCACTAAGCCAGAATTATGGAAGATACTTCAAAGAATCCTATACACAGGGGAGGAAGAAAGACAGCCATAAAAATAAAGAGCTCAGGAAAGAATAAATTTCATCAGAGGAACAGGTGAACAAATGAGAACTAGGAAAGAATCAATCACATCCAACTCAATAAATCAGCAAACTCCTAATATGAATAGAGGAGAAAAAAAGAACAAATAGTATTCAAACCAACCAGGAAAACAACTAATAAAATTACAGGAATCAGCCAATATCTCCTAATAATAACTCTAAATGTAAATAGTCTTAACCCTCCAAATAAAATATGCAGACTAGCTGACTGGATTGAAAAACAAGATCCAACTGTCTGTTATCTGCAAACACAGCTCACTGGCAAAGGTACAGACTGAAAATGAAAGACTATACCAGGTAATTCAAAGCCGAAACCAAGCAGGACTAGCTACCATGTAGTCTAGAAACCAATCCACACCTGAATCTAATCCACACTCAGGTTTTGGTAATTCCTTAAACAGAAAAAGCTAGTTCACAATTCTAATTAGCTCCTTTCTTTCAACCATTCCTTGTCCATAGGGTGGCTGAATAAACATCACAGTGAAGTGATGGAGAGGACTGATAACATTTCAGTTACAAGTGATGACGATGAGTGTGATGAATAATATGTAAATTATAATAATGACAAATAATAAACTATTGAATTATATTGTTTTTACAACATGTACAGCAGTTCTATAAGTTCCCCCAAACCAACTCTTGACTATGAATCTAATTCACACCCAATTCTAATCTGCACCTGATTTTTAGCGCCCTAAACTGTTGAAAATGGGAGAAGGACATGGCAATCCACTCCTGAGGCAATCCCAAAACAATTAGCCATTGAAAATCCTATGAGGGTTGCTGTGAATCAGATACAACTCGACTCTACGACACCTAACAACAGCAACAACAAAACTGTTGAAAAGGGAATGGATTAAATTCAAGAATATACGGTATATTCTAGTAGACTTCAAGCCAAAATTAGTCAGCAGTGATAAAGACAATTGTCAAAAAGATAACCAGCCAGATGCACTGGTGCATGCCTCTAAATCCTACCAACTTGGGAAATTAAGGCAGCAGGATCCCAAGCTCAAGGCTAGAGGCAGCCTGCACAACTTCATGAAACCCTGTCTCAAAATAAAAACAAAAACAAAAACAACCCCCCCCAAAAAAAACAAACAAACAAAAAACAGGGCATGCACCTCAGTGGTAGAACCCTTCCAGAGTATACGTGAGGCCCTGGGTTCAA
>VMDO01003730.1:116873-137895 GCA_007922755.1 Pedetes capensis | reverse complement strand
CAGCCTGCAAATCTATGCGCCAGGTCGCGTAGGGGGTACTAATTTCTCTCCCTCTGTCGTGAGCATCACCCCCCTTGTCTGGGATTGTTGTGTTTGTTTGCACCTGTCACACAGTAAAGGGCAGCGCCCCCCTTACCCACTTTCCACCCCCCCACTTTCCGTCCCTAGGGTAGGACCCTTAAGTCTAGGGCCCTCCCTGAGCTGGTCGCATTGGGGAATATCCGTTCCCTCTCTCTACAAGTCCTGCAGCACGCACAAACCTGCAGGCAGGCGGACTTTAGGCAGGGTAAAGGTCCCGTAAGGCCAGGTCCAGAGTCGCCCGGAGGAGGAAGGTTCCGTCCGGGGACTGACAGTCACCCGGAGGAAACAGATTCCGTCCGGGGACTCATACAGGAACGAGCGCTTGGCTCAGTACTAGATTCCCCCAGTGGATAGCTGAGCCCACTACTGTTAGGTCCCGGGAAGACAAAACTTATTTGGAAAGGGGTCCCGCGGAGGGTTGATCGCCTCCGTTGAAGGGATTTGCCCTAAGAGTAGCGCTCAACCCAGCCAGTATTTTCATATCTGAAAGAATGTAACATTTGTATTCTTGGTTTTTTATGGAAATGTCTTGTCCCCCTTCTTAACCATTTGAGAGCAGTGAGCTTTCTCAGACACAATTTGTATTTCTTTTCACCACTCCAAGGATCCTGGCATTGCATTGTACACTTTGATGCACAGCACTGCAATTGTATGTGTAAAATCCCTTTCCATGGTATTGGTGGATAGTAGGCATTCAACAAGGATAGTTAGGTAAAGTGCATAATAAACACTCTATATGTTTATTAAATTGATGTTAAATGACAGAATAAAGACAGAAGTGAAATGACTATATGGACGATGAGTGGGTGACTGCATAGATACATGGGTGAACAAATAGTTGAATGCATAGGAAATGGGAATGGCAGTGAATTACTGAATTTTCCAATAATTTCCATATACTATGTTTGGGTAACAATTTTGAGTTGTACCTAATGTAAAATTTCTAAAATGTGGGGGAAAGTTTACAAAACTCATTTCTATAACTTTACTTCTAACTTCTATTGAAATGATGAAGGCTTGCTCTGCTAGGACTTTTGCTTCAGTGGAACATCAGTTAAGCAGGATATCACATCACATTTTATTTTGTTCTGTTTTCAATATACTCAGTCGTCCAAAACTGTCTTTCTTTTTGTCTGTCATAGCAAACAATTTACTATTTGGCAATATGAGTAGAAAATCATCCAAAAGTAAGAATTAAACTAATACAGAAAATTTTTTTTACAAAGAATCAAGTTGATTAAAAAAAAAAAAACATCTGTCTTGAACGCAAACTTCAGACATGAGAAGTTGACATTGCTAAGCTAGGTAACTGTGTTGGGAATAGAGAAAGGGTCTATGATTAGAGCTTGTAAGATCTGGGTTTAAATTTGGAGGCTGTCACTATCTGTGGGTTTTAGGGAAAGTTAGACTTTTTAATTGTCTGCACTTTGTGGATACCATTCCTACATTCTATGGCTAAGGAAAAAATTAAATAAACTAATTCATTCAAAGTACTCAATTTAGTGCTGTGTATGTATTAATATTGGGCTGGGATTTAGCTCAGTTGGTAGAGTGCTGCGCTGCAGTCTCTGAGGACCCGAGTTCAATTCCCAGCACCACAAAAATGGGAGAAGGACCTGGCAATCCACTCCCAAGGCAATCCTGAAAAAACAGCCAGCCATTGAGAACCCTATGAGGGTCGCTATGAGTCGGATACCGACTTGATGGCATATAACAACAACAACAACATGTATTAATATCTGAACAGAAAGTAGACATAATCCCTTGATTTCTTTGTAAGATCCTTTCCAAAAATAGAGTCAAGTAAGGCCAGTGTGTTGTCATTGTTGTTAGGTACCACTGACTCAGGTCTGACTTATAGTGACCCTATGTACATCAGAGGGCTGGGATTTAGCTCAGTTGGTAGAACACCGCTCTGTAGTCTCTGACGTCCTGAGTTCGATTCCCAGCACCACAAAATTGGGAGAAGGATGTGGCAATCCACTCCCAAGGCAATCCCGAAACAATCAGCCATTGAGAACCCTATGAGGGTCACTATGAGTCAAATATGACTCAACGGCACCTAACAACAACAACAACAACATGTACACCAGAACAAAACACTTCACAACACTGTGCCATTCCTGGCACTATGTCAGTGCTTCTCTGCTTTTCATAGGGTTTTCAATGGCTGATTGTTTTGGGAGTGGGCTGCCAGGACCTTCTCTTATATTTGCAGTACTGGGAATCAAACCCAGGGCCTCAGAGAACACAGAGCAGCACTCTACCAACTAAGCTAAGCCTCATGCCCAACAAAGCCAGCATAGCTTGTGTTAGTCAGCTGTGTTAGTCAGCTTTCCATGGCTATGACAAAATACCTGAGCAAAACACTTGGAGGAGGAAATATTTATTTTGACTCATGTTTTCAGAGATGGCTATCCATGGCCACTTCACTCCATTGCTTCTGAGAACATAGTCAGGCAGAACATTATGGCAGGGAGCATGTAGTGGCAGAAAGAAGCTCACCACATAAGTAGACAAGGGAAAGAAAAAGATAAATGAAGAGGCCAGGGTCCCAAAACATCCTTTAAAGCTATACTACCTATGACCTACTTCCCCCAACCATCCCCCACCTCAAAGTTCCTACCACTTCCCAGTAGGACCAGTTGAGGACCAAGCATTTAGCACATAAACTTCTGGGGGACAGTCCAGATTCAAACTGTAACAATATCTTACCATATTTTATGAGTCGTAAGTAATATGCACCTATATTATTTAATTTTTATTTATCCTGCTCATGTTAGAGTCAAGGAAATTGTAGTTGAGGGAGGTGAAGTGATTAATCCAGTTCACACATCTCAAAGTGAAATGTGGAGCCAGGTTCCTGGACACCACATCTCATCATCTACAAAAGTGCCTATAGCCAGCCTGAACACCTGGACTTCACTCAGATTTATCTCATAGTAAAAACGTACATCCCAGCTCAGGATGGTGGAAGTGTAAGTAGATTAGGTCTCAGTTGCTCCCTATAGGCCAATAGTAATTTAGGATGGCAAGTATGGCCACTGTCTGTGATATGTCATTCTTGCCACATCTTACAGCAACAGTTCTCAAAATTAGTGAGCACTGAAATTCCCTAAAGAGTTTTTCAGTTCCTATGCTGAGAGATTCCAATTCTATAGGTCTTAGGCAGGGCCAGGGGCTGTATAGGTGACTCTCACCCAGGAAACCTCAGGTATAGAATATGTAAACACTGATTTTCACTACAAATATCAAATTTCCTGGGGTAGCATTCAAATCCTTCCATTCCTTGGACCCTGCCTATCTCCTTAGTCTCATCTCCCAACTCTTCCTGGTTTAACAATGGCATTCCACCCATGCCGGTGTCTTTGGGGAGCCAGAGGACTGATGATGTTCTTTTAACACCTGTTTCTTTGCTTAGATCCAATTCTTATCCTCCATCTGAAATTCACTTTCTCCACTTCTACACATAACTCCTATTCACTCTTCCAGACTCAGCTCAGTCATTCCTGCAAGGAGCATCATGGGCACTAGACAGTCACATTTTTTAAACTATAGCCTATGAATGTATTCAACATGCACTATTAAGATAACAAGCTCTCCAAAGACAAAGGTTGTGATTCTTTTATCTCTGATCCATTGAGGCTAGAATAAGTTCTGACTCATAGCAGATGTTGAGTGAATATTTATTCAATTGAATTCATGGCTTTCAACTTTGCTTACAATTGGAATTGTCCATGAACCTTTTGAAAAATAGTACCCCTGTACTTGGGTCAAGTACAAAAAATTCTAATTGGTCTCTAATGGTGTCTCATCAGAGATAATTTTAAAGCTTCCCTGGGTGATTTCAGGGTTAAAAACCAGAGAATCAAACTCAATTTGTTCTTGTAATTGGCTCTTGCAGTTTATGGTCATATTTCTCCCCTAGATGTTAGTCCTTGCTGCCTCCCCATTTTCATAACTTCCCCTCTCAGCCTTAACCTACTGCATTTGTTTAATTTTGTCATATGTATATCTTTTATACTAAAATTCAAGTTACCAAAGATCAAAGACCATGCCCCATACACAAACAATCGTATATTCAGTTCATATCAGAATCTTCCACACACAAGAGGCAACAAAATTTATCTAAATAATTATAAATGTAACTCCCCCCAAAATTTGTGATATTTTTGTTGGTAGCTTATTAAGCAAGAATTCAGAGATGGAGGGAGGGAGGGAGAGAGAGAATGAGAGCAAGGGAGAGAGAGAGAAAGACAGAGAGAGAGTGAGAGAGAGAGAGGAAAATAGAAGTTTTTTTTCATACTAAACACAAGTGTTTTTCATGCTACAGTCTGGCTCAAGAGAGCTCAGAAATTTTGTTAGATGGTTGACCTTACCATTAGGCAAATGCACTGAGTATCTCTTGGGGCTTGCCGCTAATCTAGGAATCATATCTTGCAGTACTTCATGAGTGAACAACTGAAATTGCCCCTCATTCTACTGCCACTCCACAAGAGTGGGTCTGATTAATGAGAATTTCACTTGAACTCTCCTAAACAAGCAGTTAGATTCTATTGCTAACATTGTAAGAACCATTCTGTAAGAACATGAAATGTTCCACCTTCTACACTGCTGCCATTGTGAATTTGGGTTTCCCTGCATCATGGTCACAGACAGAATTCCAGGTGATGGGGAAAAGCAGCACAAAGATGTCCACGGAAATAGCTGTGGAAGGTTCTCTACTTTGCTCTGTAGGTAGTAACTAGAGCAGAATTAAGGATAAATATCTATAGCAGTGAACAGGCCACAGGAACTATAGGTGCAGAGTAAGAATACATAGTTCTTCCTCCAAAAGTTTGAGAGAGAGTGGAAGAGTTCCCTACAGGCCCAGAATTAGATCAAGTAAGGTAGTTGTACAACTAGTCTTGTTGTTTTATGTTTTGTTTTGTTTTTTACTTTATACTCCATTTAAAAATCCATCCAACTTTGAAACCTCTTAGCTTCATCTGTTTCAAGTCCCTAGCTTGAAGAGAGCATTCAACTTCCCCTGCTTTGAACCCTAGTGTCCACTGAGATGCTGATTAGTTTCCATTTATGTGATTCAAAAAAACAAACAACAAAAAGTAGTGCAAACAAGAGGACCCAAGTAAACAGTGCAAGTGACACTGAAGTTTTAGTGAGGTCTTTCTTCCAAGTATTCCTACATCTTCAGGTGCTCAGCTGATCTGCCTAGAATAAAAGATTTGAGTTAGAGGGGACAAGTTTGCTCTCAACATTGCTGAATAGTGGGAATTCATCAGTACTTTCTTCCTTTTATTCTTAAAGCCACTTAAAGATCAATGTCACAATGTGGGTGTGGGTGTGTGTATGCACACACTTTTCAGTCAGGAGCTACAATGGAATAATTTTTCAATTCAAATTTCCTTTTCATCATAGTGTGCTTTAAGTTACTCTTCTCTTCATTTCAGTGATATCTCATGCCCCCTCAAAGAAAACACCAAAGGCTTGGTATCTCTTTTCTCCCCCAAAGCCTGAACCCTATAAAAGGGAGTGGTTTTTCCTACTCCTTCCCAGGGTCCATCCCAGCGGAAATGTATGGAAGATGCTTATGGTCTTCTCAAGCTACTCAAGAGCCTAGGCTTTCCACAGTCCCTGTTGAACATGCTGTAGGCCGTAGGCAGGCCTAAGAAGAATGATGGTTCACTGTTCAGTGTGGTGATAAATGACATCTCATAAATAATAAGCTCCTTAGATTGCCTGGATGGCATCCGAAACATCTAAGATAGTTGCTCTTGTGCTCTGACCTGCTTTGATGATTTACCTATGTATCCAGATCAGTTCCCCTTCCTGGATATTGCCCACTTTCTTCTGCGGAAGAGTGGGCCTGGACCTACACATGTGAACCAGATTACCCCACACCATGGCCAAAAGAATTGAAGAATTGTGGTCTTCCATCTGAGCATCACTTTTGAGGATCTGATCTTAAGAACATCAAGTTTAGTCTGTACTGAGAAATGAAGCTTTCACACTATGTAGAGAAGAAGGTTTTAAGCTTGTTATTAACACAATGTTAACCCAAAGTTGGATTTATGGAGAACCAGAAACAAGTGCCTTATCAAGGATACTTATCTATGGAAAAGAAAATGGAGCAAACCTACAGAGAAAAAAAAAGAAAGAAAAAGAATTCTGTTCAGAGAAAGAAACAGAGGGTAGATGTCTAATGTTCTATAGTTCCTATGAGCCTGCTTAACTTCCTGTCTTCCAGTTCTGAATGAGTTCCCTGCATTTGAAAGCAAGAAAGCAAGAAAGAAAAAGAGCAAGAAAGTAAAGAAAGAAAGAAAGAAAAGGTCTTTTCCTTAAACTTCAAAGGAGATTGATGCTTGGCCACAATATCTTACAAATTACTGGCCGGTGGGTCCATGGGATAGAATGTCAATAAACAATGGCCCCAGTGATGAATGTTTGAAATGACTGATATGTTAATTATCCTGATCATTGTGTAGTATATACATGTGTACATGTGTACTACCTTGAACCCTCAATGTGTACAATTGTTGTTGTTATATGCCACTAAGTCAGTGTCCAACTCATAGCGACCCTACGTACAACATGAAAAACAGTACTGTTAGTGCTTCTCTGTCATTCATAGGGATTTCAATGGCTGATTGTTTTTTGGGAGTGGGCTGCCAGTTCCTTCTCCCAAGCCTACAGCACCTGGTGTTCCCAGGCAATCTCTTATCCAAATACTAACCAGTTCCAACACTGCTTAGCTTCCAAGTTTTGATGGGATCAGATCCCACAGTGGTACAGCTGTAGACATACAATTATTATGTGTCAATTTGAAAAACACTTAAAAGTAATTCCAATGATCTGTCAAATTGGAATAGAATCCAGTTTTCTAGTCTGCAGCTCTAGCCTTAAAATGCTGATTTGATTTTAAGATATAATCTTTAAACATATATATATAGCCTATGGGTGTATTTAGAAAAAGGTTTTGAGCACAATTACTTAGCACGTCTAACCTACTGGTCATCTATGACTAACCCTGCCACTGTTACCTTGTAAGTGGTAAGCAACTACCATCTGCCCACCAGTTAGTTATGCTAACTTCATCCAGGCATAATGCTAAGTGGTTTGTGTCAAATAACTATCACAATGGAAAGTGAATGCAATTAATTGTTTTTGAGTTGAATTGGTCAAAAACAATTTCATTGCATCATGAATAAAAGGATATGAGACAGATCTCTTAACAATAAGAAGAAAGATATGAATATGGTTTCTAAGTGCTTTTGATTCATATCTGAGTCATAAACATTACCTTCACAAGGAAGGACAATTTGAATCATTGCTATTTTCAAAAAACATTTAATGAGGCCCATATACTTATGGAATTATGATAATGGGACCCAGTCAGGGGACTACATAGCTGTCCCTATTGGTCATAATTTGATTCATCTGAGAAGGGAGTTGGGTTCTTGCATGAAGAAATTTGTTTAAGTCAGATCAAACATCTTGTTGTTGTTAGGTGCCGTCGAGTTGGATCCAACTCATAGCGACCCTATGTACAACAGGTGAAACTTTTGTCAGTGCTTCTCTGCTGTTCATAGGGTTTTTAATGGTGGATTGTTTTTTGGGAATGGTTTGCTGGGTCTGTTTCCCAAGCCTACAGGACCTAGTGTTTCCAGGAGGTCTCCCATCCAAGTACTAACCAGCTCTGCTTA
Organism: Pedetes capensis; assembly: GCA_007922755.1. Classification (NCBI taxonomy): domain Eukaryota; kingdom Metazoa; phylum Chordata; class Mammalia; order Rodentia; family Pedetidae; genus Pedetes; species Pedetes capensis. Next base: position 130,111 of record VMDO01003730.1, on the reverse strand, counting down.
GCTGACTCTGCTTAGCTTCTGAGATCTGACAGGATCGGGTGCCACAAGACTACGGCTGCAGGCGGATCAAACATAGACACTTGTTTATTCCTTGTTTATTTCATCACCTCTGTCTTTTGTCACCCTGCTATATACCTTCATCACACCAATGTCACAGTTCCACAGCAGCCTGTGCAATCTTCCCAATTCACAAGTCGAACAAGTCCCTTCATTTCAGATACTTTTCCAGTAATCACATCATGATTCTCAAGCTTTCATGGGGGTAAAAATCACGTGAAGAAATTGCTTTCTACACATGCCAACAGCCCAAGAATATATTTAACTAGCAGCAAAGGGAAAATTAATATTGTGGCCCAGGGAAAGTGAATCTCATTTTTCCTGCAACAACTTGTAATATAAAGCTCATGACCCCTTAGCATGGCAAGCAAGGACCTACATGTTCAAACCTCCCCTGGACCTGGGCTCATCTCTCACCTCTTTGTGCTTTGTTACATACACTCTCCAATCACACCAAAGCATTTCTGGCCTCCTAGTTCCTCCTGCGCTCTTTCAGGCCGAGGTGCTCTGTTTCCTAGTGTTCTCACTCTCCAGAACGCCCTTCTCCACTCAGGTCTACCAACGCTGGAGAAATAGTTACCCACATTCTTGGCAGCCCTAAGCTGATAGACTTCAACTAAGGGCAGAAAGGCAGCCTGTTCTGGAGCTGTAGCAGCCTGGAAGAGGGACACCTTCATTTTACTGGAGGCTGAGGGGTATACACTTTTGTGAATTTGTCTGCTCAAAAGTAGGAATTTTCTCTAACTTTGATTAAAAGTTTGTGCTGGAAGAAGCCCTGCTCCTTTCTTTATCTGGCTAACAATTTTTCATCCTCTTGGACCTAGCCAGATTGACACATCTTACTGAGCAGAATGCCTTTCCTCTTTACCCTTGCAGTACCTGTGTTCCTTACTGACCACATAAGTGCTATAATCACTGTGCCTGTTTCACCCGTTTCATTGCTGTTGCTGTGGTCATCTCAAGTGCCTCAATTGTACTAGTCGCATCATTAATAGTACCACTGGGAAGGGATCTCAAAGGAAATTTTGATGACTAGCTAACATGTCTGAGATTAAAAAGGAGCAGATGCTCTCTTCCCAGTCTCCTTTAATATTTATTATTCAACACATTTTGTTAAAGCAGAGATGGATTCATTCCTATACTTCTCTTGAAATTTGTTTAACTCCTCCCCTGACAGTCTTCTGGCTCCCTTGCCACTGATCTTCAGCCATGTCCTTCCTCCCTGCTCCCCAACCTTGAAAGCATCACGTTCACTCACCACAAGGCCTTCATCCATGGTTTTCCCTCCATCCAATCAAATCTTCTAATCCACTTTGTGGACAATTATCCTTCAGAGACAGCTCATAGTACAACATCCTGGGGCCTCTATTGATTTTCCATACAACTCTCAACAATACTTTCCCAGAGCCTAGAGTGATGGAGTTGATGGAACACTGAAGGTGTGATTGTCCACCATGCAAAGGGAGCAACGGGCAGGTAGTATGTGGTACATTTTACCAAGACTTACCTTTAGACATGAATTTTCCTTTGCACAAAGAGGCCTGCTCCCCAAGCCTTGCACTCACATGATTTACCTGCACTTGAAGCAGTCACTTTTCCTAATTTAAATTAAGACTCCCATAGTGGCATCTTTCCCCATAGCTCCTACAACTTCTTGGAATTTACTTTGATTATTTTGTTGTCATTGTTAGGTGCCGTCAAGTCGGTATCTGACTCATAGCAACCCTCATAAGGTTTTCAATGGCTGACTGTTTCGGGATTGCCTTGGGAGTGGATTGCCAGGTCCTTCTCCCATTTTTGCAGTGCTGGGAATTGAACTCAGGACCTCAGAGACTGCAGCGCAGTGCTCTACCAACTGAGCCAAATCCCAGCCGTACTTTGATTATAGCAGACAGAATTCTGTTCAGTGGTAGTCTGTTTTTGCAATGTCACTGCATGTTCCATGAGGTTGGAGACTTTGTCTTACTAATCACTGTGGATTCTCAAGCAAAGTATCTGATTCAAAGGAGACACTCAAAGACACTTAGCAAATCAATGAAATGTGAAGGCTGGGGAAATCTCTGACTAATTATAAACACTCACTCAATGTGTGATTCACATATTTAGTCACTTATTTTTTATTTATTTATTCTTTTCAATTATCTGAACCACTCTGTGCCTCCATTTCCTCAGCTAGAAAATGGGAAAAATTATCCACCGTTGATGATCTCACTAGAAATCCATAAGGATCAAAAGAAATAATATTATAAAAGTGACTTCCAAATTGTAAAAATATTTAAAACCACAACGATGAGCAAGACATTGGGACATGTAAATAAATACATTTGGCTTTTTTTCCCCATAAAGTGAATTTTCTAGAGCAGCAATATTTAAGTGGATTTCACAAGATGAGTTATTAAAAAAAGAAAAAAGAGGATTCTGTAGTAATTCAGTTTTGGAAACAAAGCACTTTTTAAAAAGTTAATGAAGCTTTTTAACTGGAAGAATTTCAGAGCCTTGACCACATCAATTCTATGACACACATTGAAAAATGATAGATGAGCAGATTCCCCAAAGTTAATTGAACAGAGAACTTGCGGATCTTGAACTCTCTAATAGTACAGTCCCCTCTTCCATAGAACATATTTTGGGAAAAGGTTCAGTAAAACATATTCCATTTAGAGATGTAGTTTTCAGCCAATTCAACACCAAACTCCACTGAGCAAAAGGATCATCCTTCTAGGTTTATAAAATGAAAGACTTTCAGAAAACTAATGAAAAATCTAAAGAGAGGCAGTAGAGTATATTACATTATTCCTCTGAAGTGCTATAAAGCCACAACACATCTTGGAACATGTTTATTTTTATAACTAAACTGTGTTTTGAACTATTGGAGGTCTATGGCAGACACTCTTTTTTGAAACATCTTTGCTCCTTGGTTTGTTGACTTTGGACCACTTAAAGATAGTCTCATCACTCCTGGGTGAGGTCCCTTTTGGAAATTATGAAATTAAAAGGGAGACGATTTGAGAAAAGGAAGGGACCAGTGGAAAAGGGTAGGGAGACAAGAAAGGGTAATGGGGGGCATATCAAAGTATATTAACTATATGCATGAAAAGTCATAATAAAACCCCTTATTTTCTACAATTAACATATGCCAATAAAAGTGTCTATAAATGCTAAATCTGAAAAAAAAAATGGTCAACTTGACTCATCATTGTTCATTTGCAGGATTCCTTGACTCCTGACTAGACATTTCACTCAATGATTCCCCAAACTATGTGTTCAATCTCATTTCCACCCCATTGCTTATGTCATTCCCTCAACAGAAATGTTCCCTTTTATCCTTAACTCTTCTTCTTTATACCTGTCCTCTTTCCTCTTCTTTTTTTCTTTCTTCCCTTCTTCCATGTACCCATAAACCCACAAGCATCTCTCTGACACTGTTAGGTATTGGAAGGACACACAGAGCTGAGATGTACTTTCTGCCTTCAAAAACTTAAATAGACAAATATGTAAAGAATGAAGTCTGCAATACAATGTGATAAGTTTATAGTGGTACAAGGCAATTTATGTATGTACAAGATATGATAGGCATACACACAAACACACAAATATATTGAACAGATAGATCTTGGGAATGTTAGAAAAGGAAATAAGATACTGGGAGCCTCCCCCAGAAAAGCACCTAAGAATCAAATCTTAAATGATGCTACCATGTGGGCAAAGCCAAAGATGTGTCCAGCCAGGAGGAAAAGCATATACAAAGGGAGAAAGGAAGGAAACAAAATGTATTTAAAGCATAATCCCTGTTGATAATGAGAGCAAATACTTTAGGGGACATACTTTGTTACAGGTACTGCCCTCTGCCATACTCAACACTTCAAATTGAGTTTTTTATTACTATTATTATTCCCATTACATGGATAAGAAAACTTGTGTGACATGTGCCCATATCCCTTGATCTGAACAACTTGATGGACACATCTTTCATTCTTCATCTCCTAATTGGATGGTAATCCCCAGTATCTTCAATATCTCCCCTGCATCTTCTGCTCTCAGCACCTCACATATATCTCTTTTAAAAAATATTTAATTGAACAAAATGCATGAGCCCTCATATTAGAACTAGAACCAGTAGCTCACGACTTTATTGTAAACACATATAATAGATTCTGGTAAAAAAAAAATAAGACTGTGAAGTCCTATTTTTAGATAGGAAACTGAGGCTCAAGGCGATTTAGTGCTATTCAGTGTTGAAATGGAAAAGGAAGGGAGATAATTGAAGTTTTGGAGGTTATAAATCCTCTAATTTTCCATTCCATCATTGCTAGTCATTTTCAAAAATGCTTTAACAGAAGAGGGACAGGCATTTTCTGGAATGAAGCCTATATTTGAAGTGTTTAATCTTTACTTCCTTTTTTAAAAACTCCATTACCATCCCCCAAAGCTAGCCCATGATACAGATTTCATTTGCTGCAGCAAAAGAACAGATCATGGATGCAAAGATGGATAATGTTGGTCGAGTTGCTAAGAAACCCAGAACATTTTTAAATATTCCAGGTCATTGTCCTACAGACAGACCAATAATATGTCATGTCTCCATAGTAACTCACTATGAACAGGATGTGAGTTGAAAATAGAAGAAACTAAAAGAATGGTAATCAGCAATAATTAAGCCTGAAGAATGCTGAGTAAGAAACTATTTGGTAAGGGTAAAATACTGAGAGTAAATTAGTAGGCATAGCATGGACTTTGGAGTCAAGGAGACAGTTAGAAATCCTGCCCTAGAGTTGAAAGTTGTAAAACCTGGCAAAACAGTTAACATCTCTGAATTGCTTGTCCCCTGCAAAATGTGAAGCATCGCCCTACTTAACTCTCAAGGATGTTAGGAGATAAGGAGCTGTACAAATGTAAAATACTTTTGAAAAATCATTAGGATTCTTGTCTTTAAAGGAACACCTTGTCTCATATAATCTGAGACAGGAAATAAGTAAAAGTTAATTTTAATTTGCTTTTAGCTTATAGGATGCAGCAGAACTTTGTTTGCAGTAGATTATCCTTTACATTTGGCATGGTTGGGTACAGTTTAAATTAATTGATATTTTTACTGGTAAAAGTGTGTATTTAGAACTTTGAACCCCTGATTTGGGCTCCTTTTTCCTCTACCTTTATGGCCTTGAGAAAGCCATTTGGCTTTTTGGTCTTTGGTATTTTTCTTTGCAAAGTAACAATAGCAATACTGAGGGATACCACCTTAGATCAGGCAACGGGGCCTTTGATGGTTTGAATCTGAAGTGTACGCTGAAGGCTCATGTGTGGAAGGCCTGGTTCCCACTTGTTGAGGCTTTGAGAATTGGTTTAATCCTGAAGGCTCTGAGCTAATCAAAGTATTAATCCCTTTTTGATGGAGTCAGAGATTGATAGCACTACTGGGAGGTAGTGGAAAACTAGGAGGTGGGGCATGGCTGGGAGAAGTAGGGCCCTGATGTGAGCCCTGGGAAGTGATATCTTGTCTCCTTCCTTCCTCTGTTTAGTCCCTGCCTACTATATTGTGAGGAGCTCTGATCCACCACACCCTCCCTGCCATGGGTCTCTGCCTCACCACAAGTCCAGAAAAAATGGGACCAAATGACCATACACTGAAACTCTGAAACTGGGACCCCAATCAATCTTTCCTCTTTTTAAATTGCTTCTCTCAGGTATTTGTCACAAATAACCAGAGCAAGACCAGGCCCCATCTGAACCTGAACTCTGTGCCTCAGTGGACTAAGGGCATGGCAGGGCTTTGGCAAATTATTAATAGTCCCCCACTGGAACTTGGAATCTTCTGAGGCCAGCAGTCCAACCTAGACCCAAGACCCCAGTCCCACACCAGCATAGGTGTGGGCCTTGGTCCTCATTTCCCTTCAGAAAAAAATGTCCAATCATATTCCATGTGTGACATTGATCAAATGTCCCAAGTTGTGTAAGGAGAAATTGGGAGGAAATTGGCAAAAACCCCAAAATGGGGAAAACGGCTAAATCTAGGGAAAATGAAAGTAACTTGGTTGGACGTTTGTACAAAACCCTTCACAAATCCCCCAAACCTGATTGGACAATTGGACTCAAAGCTGATTGGCTCAGGCCATTCTGTGGGCGAGCTATATAAGGAGCTGCACTGTGGCAGCTGGATCATTTTTTCGCCAGTACCTTCAACCACCAACAAGGAAAGACTTTTTTTGCCCATACCTTCAGTAAGGAAAGAATGCTCTCCTGCTGTGACCATCAACAAGGAAAGAACTCGTTCTCCGAGGAGACCACCAACATGGAAGCATCAGCCCTTGAGACTGTATAGGAGCTGCTAGCATTTAAAGCTGTATGCTTTGGGTTTTCTTGCCGCCCTGATAAAAGGCAGAGAAATAAAGAGCTGTGTTTGTCCCCACAATGTTGTTCTGGTATTTGTGCCTCTGAGGTTGTTACAGGGTCTGCCTCCAATTTCAAGACGATAGTCTGGTGAGCAGTGTGGTTTTTCTTTTACAGGACAGAGCAAGTTTGCATACCAGAATGGTTTTAACATGCTGATTTGGGACTATTTCACCCACAATGGATACAAGTTCAGGGCTCTGGACTAACAACAGTTTACTGCCAACCTTTGGGCTTGAGCTGTGTATAGATGTGAGCATCAGTTGTTACCCATAAATAATCAACTGTGGCAGCATCTCTGACTTGCCACACCTGAGGGTGGCTGGGATAGTAGTATACATTACCTTCTGCATCATCAGCCACTGACATCCAGGGTGGCCACCCAACCCCCATTGCTGATTCTGTGTCATGAGTGATGAAGGCCTTGGAGGCAGCCATTCTGATCTTGTTGAAGGTCATTAGAGGCCATTGATCTGCAACATCAGTGAGACCTTCTAATTGATGCTTCTCTTGCCTCTGGTTGATGCAGTGACATTGAGCTCTGGCCAGGACTTTTGTAAGTCATACTTGATGAGAAGTAAATATTTCTGACATGAAATGAACTATTCTTCTGCTCACATTCTTCCATACTTGTGTCTATATATGAAAATCAGGAGTGTGATCTACACTAAAAGAAATGAGAATGCACTGATCATACCCTACAGAGTTCAAGAGAAGGCATGTTTAGAGGGTGTGATATTCCACCTTTGGGCTATAAAATGCTAAAGTTAATATACATGACTGGAAAAGAAATTATTCAAATTTTCCTACATATTTTGGGTAACACTTGCATTTGTAGTGATCATCAACAAAGCACAGCAAAAATGTTAGTCACTAGAAGCCAGTATCCATGTGTGGCTTACAGGATGATGCTATCATGAGTAATGTTATAACTCGTAATTGGTTGTAAATGATAGTAGGGAAATTCAGATGAAAGAGAATCTAAATTGTTTCAACATGAACAAGTTCCAAAGTGTCATGACATTATGAGTAATGCTACATTTTTCTTGTAATGTGAAATATGAGATCTGGCTGGAATGGCATATTTGGCAATAGAGAATATAGACAGATGACTTCCAGATTTGAACACAAGGTAATGATGCTATGAATAGTCTTCATATGCAATGATGGAATAATAAACAAATACTTTAGTAGCTCTTCTCCACCCCTTATCCTAAATTTTTATTGATAAAACACTATGCATCACATGGGTCTACTAAATTTATAATATATTCCTAAGTCAAATTGCATGTATTCACAAGGACTCCACTAAAAGTATTTACATACAGTCCCAGATGTTGTAGGGGGATAATTGATACTGATGATGCTTTTGCCATGCAAATAATGAAAATATTATTACCACCACAACCATTAACACTATCACTGCTACTCATAATAATTATTGTTTTATTAATTATTAAATTAATAATAATCATTGTTACAGACTTTTTCCTGACACATGCCTCTCCTCTTGTTGTTGTTGTTAGGTGTCGTTGAGTCATGTCCAACTCATAATGACCCTCATAGGGTTTTCAATGGCTGTTTTGGGATTGCCCAGGGAATAGATTGCCACATCCTTCTCCCATTTTTGCAGTGCTGAGAATCGAACTTGGGACCTCAGAGACTGCAGAGCAGCACTCTACCAACTGAGATAAATCCCAGCCCACCTCTTATTCCTCCAAAAAACTGATCTCTACCTCTTTTAAGCTGTCCTTTTTTCTGTTCACTGTACTGGAATGGCACACTGTACCTGCCTCCTGACAAGTGTCTGTTATCCTCAGGAGAATAAGCTTCTGGACAGGATCCATATGCAATTCTTTTCAGAATCCCCATTACTTACTGCATAGCCTGTTGCTGCTTAGGCACTCAATAAGTGCTTGATTAATGAATGATTAAAAGGAATTAATTAATTTAAAAATTATAAAATAAGATAGAAATGGTAATATGATTATAATAATATCATCATTTCTTGTCAGATTCATATTTGAGGACAAGATGGGGCAACATGCTGAATTGACACAAGGATGCTGCTAAGATATAGAATTTATTTTTCAACTAAAAATAATTTAAAAATACTCAGTAGCTGCTGCTGTTATTGTTGGGTGCTGTCCAGTGGAGTCCAACTCATAGCAACTTTCACAGGGTTTTCAATGGCTGATGGTTTCGGGATTGCTTTGTGAGTGAATTGCCACAACTTCCTTTTTTTTTTTTTTTTCCCAGTACTGGGCACTGAACCCAGGGCCTTGAGCTTGCATGCTTTACAAGTGATGGACCACTGAACTGCATCCCCAGCCCATTTTTTTTTAACTTTTTGAGACAGGGTCTTGCTAAGTTATGCACATTGCCTCTAGTCTCAAACTTGCAATCCTCCTGCCTCCACCTCCCAAGTGCTGGGATTAAAGGCGTGTGCCACCTCTCCTGGCATCTTCCTGTTTTTGTGGTGCTGGGGATTGAATTGAGGGCCTCAGAGAAAAATGAAAATCTTTTGTAGTCTGTTTTGTATTTCCATATGAATTTTAGAATTTTTTTCTATCCGTGCAAAGTATGTCATTGGAATTTTGTAGGGAATTACATTGAATCTGCAACCTGTTTTGGTAGTATAGCCATTTCCATAATATAAATTCTTCTGATCCGTGAGCAAGGGAGGTCCTTCCATCTTCTAGTATCTTCTGCTATTACTTCAATGTTATTAAGTTTAATTTGTAGAGGTCATTGGGGTATTTGGTTAGATTGATTCCTAAATATTTAATTTTGGGGTGGGCTATTGTTAATGGGATTATTGTCTTGATTTCCTTCCCTTCCTGTTCACTACTGGTATAAAGGAAGGCTACCAATTGTTGAACGTTAATTTTGTATCCTGCTACTTTGCTGAAGGAATTAATTAGCTCTAAGAGTTTTCTAGAGGAATTTTTGAAGTTCTTTAGGTAAAGGATCATGTCATCCTCAAATAAGGATAATTTGACTTCTTTGGCTATTTGTATCCCTTTCATTCATTTCTGTTCCCTGATTACTCTGGAGAGGACTTTGATCACAATATTAAATGACATAAGGCAGAGTGGACATCCTTGTCTTTTTCCTGATCTTAGAGGGAATGGTTTCAACATTTCTCCTTTTAATATATTGATTATAGGTATGTCATAGATGGCCTTTATGACTTTGATTTATTTCCCTTTTATCTCCATTTTCTCCAGGGCTTTTATCATGAAAAGATGTTGCACTTTGTCAAAGGTGTTTTCAGTATCAACTGAGATGATCATGTGATTTCTGTCTGCAAGTCTCTTGATATATTAAATTATATTGATTGAATTTCATATGTCGAACCAGCTTTGCACCTGTGGAATGAAGCCCACTCCATCATGGTGTATGATCTTTTTCATGTGCTGCTGAATTCAGTTTGCCAGAAATTTATTGAGGATTTTTGTGTCAATGTTCATCAGGAAAATTGGTCTATATTTCTTTTTCTTTGAAGTATACTTGCCTGGTTTTGGTAGCAGGGTAATATTGACTTTGTAGAATGAGTTTAGAAGTGTCCCTTATTTTTCTATTTTATGAAATAGTTTGAGAATAGGTATTAATTCTTCTTTGAAGGTTTGATGGAATTCTGCCATGAACCTGTTCAGACCTGGGCTTTACTTTGCTGGGAGATTTTTTTATTACTGTCTCTATTTCAGTGAATGTAATGGGTCTGTTTAAATTGCTTATGTCCTCCAGGCTTAATTTTGGTAATTCATATGTGTTAAGGAACTTATTCATTTCTTCTATATTTTCATTTTCGGGAGGAGTACAATTTCTCAAAGTATTACTTGATGATCTTCTGGATTTCACTGGTATCAGGGGTTATGACTGCATTTTCATTTCTAAGTTTTTTTAAAATTTAGGCCTTTCTTTCTGTTGGTGAGATTGGGTAGGGGGTTGTCTATTTTATTAACCATTTTGAAGAACCAGCTCTTAGTCTCATTAATTCTTTGAAGTCACTTTTTAGTTTCTAATTGGCCAATTTCTGCCTTCATCTTAATGGTTTGTGTCTGAGTACTCCTTCTGTATTTGGCTTTTTGTTGGCCTTCTAGTCCCTTAAGGTATAACATTAAGTTATTTAATTGTGCCTTCCATAGCTTATTGATGAAGGTGTTCATGGCTATGAACTTCCCTCTTAGAACTGCCTTTGCTGTATCTTATAAATTTTGGTAGGATATGTTTTCAATCTCATTTGATTGTAGAAAATTTTTAAGTTCCTTCCTCTCTGATATCTTTGATGACCCATTGATCATTCAGCAGTGTATTATTTAGGGGATAATTTCTATATTTTTGTATTTGTTGAGGACATTTTATGAACTAAATTGTGATCTATCTTAGAAAACGTTCCCTGTGATGCCAAGAAGAATGTATATTCCACATCTGATGGATAGAAAAGTCTGTAGATGTCTATAAGATGTAGTTGGTTTATGGTATGATTTAAGTCCATTATTTCTCTGCTAATTCTTTGCTTTGATGACATGTCTCTTGGCAAAAGTGGAGTATTGAAATCTCTCATACTTATTATGGCTGGCCTGATGGATTCCTTTATCTCAAATAAAAGTTTTTATGAAGCTAGAAGCACCTGTTTTTGGTGAATGAATATTAAGCATCATTATACATTCCTGGTTGACTGTTTATTTTACAAATATGTAGTGCCCTCCTTTGTCTCTTCTGATTAGTTTGAGGTTGAAGTACAAGTTTTCAGAAATTAGTGTCACTACTACCGCTTGTTGGTGTTAGGTGCCGTCCAGTCGGTATCTGACTCATAGTGACCCTCCTAGGTTTTTCAATGGCTGACTGTTTCGTGATTGTCTTGGGAGTGGATTGTCAGGCCCTTCTTCCATTTTTGTGGTGCTGGGAATTGAACTTGGGTCCTCAGAGACTACAGCGCAGTGCTCTACCAACTGAGCTAAATCCGTTGGGGTGCTGGTGCCGGCAATCAGCTGGCACTGTGGAGTTGAGGGCGCGAGGGCCGGGTGAGCATGGGGGCCTTGGGCGTGGGGGCTGTGTGGAGGGCGCGGGGCTCCAAAACCTGAAATGCTCAAAGCCACCGGGAATTTTGTAGGGGGATGGTGGTGGTGTTTGTGGGGCTTTTTTTTTTTTTTTGGACAGAGTCTCGCTGTATAGCCCAGGCTGTGCTGAAACTCACCATGTAGACCAGGTTGTCCTAGTGAAGACTCTGTTTTTGAGGGCTGTTACAATTACTGTAGGGAGTAAGACCTGGCGAGCCACTCACAAAACAACTAGCCATTGAAAACCCTATGAATAGCAAAGAAACACTGTCAGATATAGGGCCGGAAAATGAGGCCCCCAGGTTGGAAGGCACTCAAAAGACTACTGGGGAAGAGTTCCCTCCTCCAAGTAGAGTCTACTGTGATGACGGAAATGGAGTAAAGCCCCAGGGTGCTCATCTTGCTGATGTGGCATGACTCAAAATGAGGAGAAACAACTGTAAACATCCATTAATAATTGGAACATGGAATGTACGTAGTATGAATCTAGGCAAATTAGAAATCATTAAAAGAGAAATGGATCGCATAAACATTGACATTCTAGGCATCAGTGAGCTAAAATGGACTGGCATTGCCATTTTGAGTCAGACCATCATATGGCCTACTATGCTGGGAATAATAAACTAAAGAGAAATGGGGTTGCATTCATCATCAAAAAAGACATTTCAAGATCTGTCAGGAAATACAATGTTGTCAGTGATAGAATAATATCCATACGCCTCCAAGGAAGGCCAGTTAATATGACTATTATTGAAATTTATGCACCCACCACTAAGGCCACAAATGAAGAATGGGAAGACTTCTATCAGCTTCTGCAATCTGAAATAGATCAAACATGCAATCAAAACATACTGATAATCACTGGTGACTGGAATGCAAAGGTTGGAAATAAACAAGAAGGCTCAGTAGTTGGAAAATATAGTCTTGGTGACAGAAATGAAGCTGGAGATCGCATGATAGAATTTTCTCAGACCAATGACCTTTTCATTGCAAATACCTTTTTTCAACATCATAAACGTAAACTATACACATGGACTACACCAGATGGAACATACAGGAATCAAATTGACTACATATGTGCAAAGAGACAATGGAAAAGCTCTGTAGAAAATGTCAAAACAACACCAGGTGCTGACTGTGGATCAGACCATCAACTTCTCCTATGCAAGTTCAAACTGAAGCTGAAGAAAATTAGAACAAGTATATGAGAGCCACGGTATGACCTTGAGTATATCCCACCTGAGTTCAGAGACCACCTTAAAAATAGGTTTAATGCATTAGACACAAATGACAGGAGACCAGAAGAGTTGTGGCATGACATAAAAGATATCATTCAAGAAAGAAACAAAAAGTTCTTAAAAAGACAAGAAAAAAAGAAAAGACCAAATTACATGTCAAAAGAGACACTGGACCTTGCCCTTGAACGTTAAGCAGCTAAAGCAAAAGGAAGACATGAGGAAGTTAAGGAACTAAACAGAAGATTTCAGAAGGCAGCTTGAGAAGACAAAAACAAATATTATGACATGTGCAAAGAGCTGGAGGCAGAAAACCAAAAGGGAAGAACACACTCTGTGTTTCTCAAGCTTAAGGAAGTGAAGAAAAAAATTCAAGCCTCGAGTGGCAGTAGTGAAAGATTCTACAGGGAAAATATTAAATGATGCAGGAAACATCAAAAGAAGATGGGAAGAATACACAGAGTCATTATACAAGAAAGAATTGGTAGATGACCAA